>CM056173.1:10663682-10856496 GCA_029691765.1 Entomobrya proxima
TGAAATATGTGCTTGAGAATCCTAGAGCTTTTGCCATACACTTGGTTTCCTACACAGACAGACTTTGAAAACCCTTTTGTCTACTTTTCAAGCAAAACCCAATGATGATGACCTGCTGCTGTTATTCTGATATTCATGATTATGATGATGCTTTTGAACAAACTAGTACTACTGTGTAATAGCTACGCAATAATAATAATAACAATAACGCCGTCTGCCAGCCAGTGCCAGTGTGCTCTGCTTATAATGACTGCCTACAAGCCCACCACCACCAGCACCACAGTGTACTACAATAAATGGAGTAGCCCACTTCACTCCACTTATCGTCTTCCCTTTCATGTCTCCATTTTCATGTCATATGGCATTTCTCAGGAGAGCTGAAAATTTTCACCAAAAACATCTAATAAATACTACTGCTGCTACTGGTGCTCTGTATTCACTTAATGGTTTTCCCTACTTCTCACACAACGGCAGCACCTACCACATCAAATAAAGCTGGAGCACAGCAGTTTATCATTTTATTAGTATTCCTCTGTTATTATTACTCTCCTTCTTCATAACCGCAACAACATCATTATTACATTATGATCATCATTTTTATTCTCTGGCTTGCAGGTTGTGTTGACCAGACGATTTACAGGCATTTTCATTCAATTTTCATGTCGCACCTTTTCTCTACACTTAACAATCTTGCTTTTACTTACCTAGTTACCATGTCTACACTACCTTATGGCTGAAATTAGGATTATGTATCATGAGTAGTTGGAATTATTGCGTAAGAGTGCGTGAAATGAAAAAATGGAGCACTTTCCATCTTCAGCAAAAACGCGTACTTGGGTATCATTATCCATACTTTTTCCACTTAAAACATGCTTGGCTTGGAATAATAAAAAACAACAACAGACAAACAGCAGACAGAACAAATTCGATTGCGTTTCAACTAGAAACGAGATTGCTTTTTGGAGTGTGAACAACACGCAACATTAATTGCAATAATGACCTTTTTAGAACGAAGGGTAGCAATACATAATTGACAGCCATTTTGCGTAGTTTCCTTAAATCTACTTCCGTCTCATAGATTGTGCTGCGGTTGCTCTGGGAACTGGAAGCAATAGTTTGCTGGAGTAAAACAGGTATTCCCTATGCATACGTTGTCGTCGTCGACCTGTGCACCAAATATATTATTTTCCATTTACTACCCTCCAATCTGTCTTACATTCACCGAATGCTATAAAACTTGGCACCAATTTACTTTTCATCCGTTTTGGTGATTTTTTAAAGCTCTAGCAGTTGAAGTCACTATGTCGTGTTGCATCATTCGTTTCTGTGCTTTTATATTGGGGACTTTGCGTGTGGATCTCAGATCCTCATATTGCTTTCAACACTTTATCGATACTCATTCCGAATCTGTCTTTCACTTGAAGACACCGAAAAAAACTGTGCAAATGGATTTTAATGTCGTTTTCTAGATCAATAACGGAATGGTGGCGGGCGGCAACATGCAATACTAACAGTTACTGATATTGCGTCTGATGCTTTTTCTGGCACAGATTTTTTCTCCGTTTGGCGTTTCATCTTGTGTAAAAGAAACCGTGTTTAATCCAAGGTTTCAGGTTAGAATAAAACTGGCATCATCATTTTCAACACGTACGCGCAAGAAATAGTCTACCGAAAAGGTAAGCAATAAGGCAACCCAGTACAAAAAATCCATACGCGCAAAGGGATTAGATAAACGTAGGTGTTTTTCTCTTCGGTTTGTTGGCGTGGTACTTTTATTGCACTGCAGCGTCCCCGTTTTCTTCATAGGTCATAATCCATTAGGAAAATGTGTTGTCAATCGGCAAAACCCATTTACGTATTTATCTACTGTGTACACTGTTGGCTTCTTCAAATATGATAGCCAACATCATCATCAGAGTCGTCAGTGGCAATAAATTTTTTGGCTAGACACACCACCAAATCCAAGATTGGCTGCCTGTCACACAAATTCACACTAGGCAAAGTACACACACATTATATTGCAGTAGCTTATCGCAGAAAAAAACCAACAAAACCAGAAGCATTCGTCAAAAGACAATCCTTGTCATCAGTTTCTTCATTCAGCTTTTGAACCTTTCTTTTCTTTAAAAAAAGATTTAAAAAAAGAAAAACGTATGCATTTCCTTTCTGCTTCTCATTCATTCAAAACCATTACAGTTCATAGTGGCATAAAACGAAGAAAAGATGATGATGTTGTTCTGTGGCAAAGATACAGTGACAATCTTGACATTCTCAGATTCCTACACGTCTACTCCTGCTGTTGCATTGCATTTGGCTTGTGTTTTTAAAGAAGCCAAAAAAGAAAACGTTAGCTTTTTTGCGGTTAATGGAATTTTAATAGTTGTTCCTTTCTCATTCTTTTTTTCCTTCTTCTTGTTCACTGTCTCTGTCATTCTATATATTATACATTATTATTATGATGCCATGCCAATGCCACCATTATTGTTTGTTTATTTAAGGAAGGATGAGCACGAACCAAGAAAAAAATGGAAACAGCAGTAATGCTACGTTTTAATAGTACATATCCATCTGTCTTGCTGAATACTATGTGCTGCTTGCGCTTGCATGCATGCAAGATTTTTCTTTTTTTGCCATAATGCATACGCGACATGTTCATAAACCATGATCATCTTCTAGCGCAGAGGATTTACTCTGAACTTGTTCCAGCAGCAGCAGTCTTTGAAGTATATGATTTCCTGCTTAAGTCTCAGTCCATTTTTGGTACATTCCATGGATTTTCCGTTAAGCTTACTCAACTTAATGCTAATGCTCACTGTGCTGAATATTCCGTAACATATATTTTTCTTTTCTTTTTAAGCAACAAAGAAAGAAAATGCTTCATGAAAAGGAGAAGAGTAATGCTCTGTTAGTGTTGTTGTTTTAGCCGTAAAAAAGAAGATAGGAAAAATAAAAATGACATGATGCTGCCATTGCAATAGCGATCAATGTCTGCTTACAGAAAAAGCAAAAAAGAAAAGGAAAGCTGTGTTTGTTTCTATCATCACACAATGCTACTGCCATGTTCCCTTTCCGTATAAAGCAACAGCAGCCAGCACAGCAAAAACAACGAAAAGAGGAGAAGTTGTTCACGGAAAAAAATGTCATCTTGTATGAAAAGCTGGTTGGTAAATGAGCATGCTTGTGTCTTGTGTTGTTGGGAAGGAACATGCTTCAAGCATGCTTATTAGAAACTGGCTCTGTGGCTACACACTACATAAGCACACACACATTAAAAATCATGTCTCATCATCATGTGCTGAGCTGATAATGAACAAGGCCTATTAACTAAACGCTTAACTGCACAAACACAGACAAGCAAGCCATCAGCCAGTCATTCAGTCAGTCTTTCTACTTACCTATCATCTACTTAAGATCATTACAGGGTTTTAAATACCAAGATAGAAAAGTGTACCCATGATGATACCACCACCACCGCTAGCTACTACTTTGTATATTTAAAGCTAATACACAAACTCAAAAGCTGCTAAAAGGTGATGATGATGATGATCAGAATGATATGCACATCTGTTAACAAACACATGCTTTTATTATTACGATCATCGTCACCATTACCAACTGCCATTTACTTAGTTAATTCGTGTAAATACGGTAGTAGAGGCTGCTCTGAAGTTTTATGTATTGGGACAAGTGAAGAAGTGTGTGATGCGTATATATAGTACGCAGGGCACGTAAAGAAAAAGATTATACATCCTTTTTCCAGTTTCATTTATTTTATTTGCTGCCATTGTTAACATTTTTACCGGCGCATGGATGAATGAATAGTTGCATTGTATTTGGTAATTCAAACTAAACCACACATTATTACCCCCATTATAATTCCCTTGCTTGTAGGTTGTAGGAGTGTAGAAAGGGAAAATGCTATGAATCCAGTTTGTCAACACGTTTCACTTTTTATAATATCCAGCCAGACGCACACGGACAACTCAAGCGTATTGTTTCTTTTTTCCATTTTTCTTCATGGCTTGTCTGATTTGGCTTAACATTTTTCTGTTTATTTGCCTAAATAACATTTTCCTTTTCTGTTAAGCCAACAAAGTATTAAAGCTGGGGTTGTAGTTTTGGTTTTTGGACGAAACCTAGAGACACACATAACAATAATATCATTTTAGAGGTGCATGCTGAGAAACCTTCATAATGTATAATGTTATCATCACATCATTATTATTAGCATCAGAACAAGATCCTCCTCACTATCCTCATCATCCCCAGAGCAGTAGTGCAATAGAGCAAGCATCCATCAAGAAAAAAAAACTTTGAAAAGGCACATTGTTCCAATCAAGTCGTGTGTAAGTTGAGTGTAGTTTAGTGATGAAGATGGTACGTAGATCAGCAAAGCATGCCTTTGTTTGCTTTGCTTAAGGAAAGAATAATTGAGAGACAGATTTCAGAGAAGAAGAAAGGAGAGTAATAAAAGAAGAAAAGGAATGGAAAGAAAAATCGGAGAAAAATAAAAGAATTCCATTTGCATTCATCAAAATGCTATTAAGCTAATGAGCGTAATATTTTAATGACTCTCTCTATCTCTTTTGCTATTCAGTCTCAATTTAAAAAAACACGTCTGTCTGCTATTACGGAAAGATATATTTTACTACCTATGGAGCAGACCCAGTATATTCATACATACTAATGATTACCTTTAATCCTAATCTAATAGCAAGTAAATGTACCTATTAAGGGGAAAAAGTATATGGGCCAAGTGATTATATAGGCAAATGAATCAACAGACGAAAGACGGAGGGATGGAAAAAAATGGGTTGTTGTAACCCCCTCATTCATTTCAGTTTTTGCATGATCCAAAAATGATTGAATTCTATCTCTCTACAACAACCTATTACTTTGATGTTTTTACTTGTTTTTTGCAACAACTCTCTGGACATTTACATGGCTAATGGTCAATAATAACAATTAGAGAGAGAAGAGAACCTCTGAGCGAATAATATCTATATTTTGTAGTGACTATTGACCAAAATCGTGAATACGCAGAATATGATGCGCACAAAACACTTGGTTAGTATGATGATGCACACCTCTTGCTTGATTTTCCACTAAATAATAAAATAATGGAAGGATTGAACAGGTCTCCTCAAAAATCATTTATTTTTTCTCAAGTTGAAGTTTTTCTGTCTGCCACCGACTGGTTTATTACACAAGGTTATAAACTAATTGTTAGTATTATTGTTATGGCCCAGGTTTTGATTCTGGTTGGTGGTGCTGTGGTGGCCAAACCTTGGCAATAATCAGTAAAGGTGATATGATGAATAATGAGTGCATAAAAGTCAGTGCGCAGAAAATGGTCAGGATTTTTTCAGTAAAATACATTGAAAGTTTTTATTGAATTGAAAGCTCATTTTTATACCATGGCTGCTGCAAAACTTGACAATGGCTGCACAAACAATGTGACCAGTAGTAAAACCCGTGAGATGAGCGGTACCTCTCGAAAAAGTAACTGTTGTGCTAATATATCACAATTAATAATTTTATCATAGTTCACCCGAGTCAGCCTTACTATTCGTTCTGATAAAACTGCGCATCGCAAAAGAATGTGATGAGACACGTACAAGAACACAAAACGTTCAACGTCTTGAAACGGGAAAGTATTTGAAAGATAAATTAAATACTACATCTTTCTTTACTTTTTTATGGAAAAAAATTTTACAATGATTTGTAAGCAGACATAACTGGTAATGACGGCTGAAAAATGAAAACCTATCAAAAGAGTTGAATGAATGAAAATGGCTCAAGTTACAAAGTGAAGGTGCATAATGCACGCTTGCTTGCATGCATACACAAACCCGTTAATACTTGCTAATAATATTACCCCTTTGAGTACATAATATATACATAATGAGTAATAATGCTTACTGCTAATAACATGTTCATGTAAATAATTTACACCAGGAGCAGCAGGCAAATTAGTAGAAAACGATCATGCTACTCAGCACCAGCAGGTAGCAAATGCAGGAGCAAAAGGGGTAAACAGACTCTCAAGATGAATTCATATTATTGTTAATTTTTTAAGGCGAAGCTGACAATGACATGTGAGTAAAATGATGTGAAAGGACTTTCCTTCATTTTTTTATGTTACACGCTGCCATTTGCTAAATCATATGAATGCATAATAGGCACACAAATATCTACTAAACCACGTAGCTAAAAGGGGAGTCCACCCTAAAAAAAATACTGACGCTACTGCAGCAGCAGCAGCAGAATGGCAACTGAAACAAAATCCTGCTTTTGGGCATGTCGTTTTTAGCAATTCGTTTTCGCTTAGGGCTCCTCTCGTTTAATCGACAAGATAAAAACGCCAAGATCATTAGTGTACGCATTTTGTATGCAATACGATATTCCACATGGCTTGCCATTTATTAAATTTTGAGATAAAAAACACCAATATTATTAATTATAATTGCATCAAGAGGAGAGTAAAGAGTGCGTGGGTAGGTGTCCTGCTGCTGCTGCTGGGGCTCACTGCTTACCTTTTAGACATGTTCTTGGCGAATTAATCAAGTTACGAAATCCTTTTACTATAACTCTGCTACTGATGTGTATTTTAATTTGAAGAATGATATAAAAATCAATTTATTTCTTGTTGACGTTTCTTCGTCTATAGAGCTTCTCTTGAGTGTCCTTGTGCAAAGATGAGCAGTTCTGACAGGAGCAGCATTGATTACGTTTTGGTAAATTAAAGGCAACTGTAACCATCCAAGCAAGCAATTGAGCTCATCACGACGACGAAACATTTGTACGATGGATGCTATATAAATGGCAAATTTGGTTCTCGTCATCCTTTTCTGGCTCCCTTTCTCTGCAGAGGCTCATTAAAAAAGTACATGAGCACTTTGAGATTTACTAATTGAAAATGAAATTTATAATGCGGAGGGAGGCTACGCAAAAAGGATATTGTTGCTCAATCATGTAACACGATGATACGGTGTACATAACAAATTAGTTGGCTGGGTATATAGATTGCATGCGTATTATCAGTATTGCGTGGCTTGGCTGGGCCCAGCTTTTAAAACTTGGTTTTCTTCTACTACTGGCCTGTTGTGTTTATTGTCAAGATGATTGAGAACGATAGGAAAAATGGGTTGTATATACCTAACTGCCTGATTACTTATGCATATTTCACAGTTGGTGGTGATCAGTAAAAAAAGTATCGTTATCCACACATCACATCTCCATTTTTCGTCAGCATATTCTCTGCTGCGCTGCCGTTGGGGTTTAATGGGAAATGATTATGATGACTCCACTGAGCTGGTGACACAAAGATGACATTAAAAGGACGATATCTGCCTGTCGGCATCCAACTGCTATTTTTGAAAAATACAGTAGTAGCAAGTAAGTAGTAGCTTCAGATCTCCAACAGGAGGAGAGAGCATCATGGGAATTTAATTGTGCAACAAAAAATCTCGCCCTGAAGCTTCAGTCATCATCATCTTATTTCATACGGTATTTTATGCGTGCTGTACTGTAGCAACAGGGCTGGGGAACAGATTAGCAGCAGGAATATAATAAGTAGGATGATGATCATGATGACGATTAGATAAAATGGGGAATAATGACAATCATGAGCAAAGTGTAACCTGATATTTTTTAAGGAAAAAAAAACATATAGGGGCGATATCAAATGTTTTGCTGCTTGCTATGCATTATGCATAATATTATATAGTCATAATAGGAATAAAAAAGTTGGCGAGCAGAAGAAAGATGGATAGAAAGACGGAGACACAAAAAATGGCTGCTAGGTATTATGCTCACAGTTTACTCACTTAGCTTGCTTCATTACCCACGCTACTTAGTTGAGAGTGAAACCTAATCAAATCAAAACATATTGACTCACACGACGACACCGCCACAGTGGAGTCTCTACAGTGACGAAAATGACGACGAAAAGGCGAAAGGGAAATAAAAAAAGATGATTTTGATAATAATAATAATTATATAATTTATATTACGCACACACATACTAATAATCACAGTTTTGATTATATAATGATGTGTGTGTGTGATAGTCAAAATGATCCGGATCACACGACGAGCAGCACTTGTGACTTTTTGATTACTCTTGCCTACTTCTACTCCCATTTTCGAGCCTTTTTCTGTGCTCGATTCAAGTGTGTTTACATGGCGACTTGAACAAGGAAAAAATGTTTGACAAATGGGGAGTCAATAAAATTGAGAAGAAAATAACCAGAATATATTTTGGCAAACTAATTTACTTAACTAATGCATTATTGCAAGTTATTACATAATTTTGATGTTGCACGAGCAAGTAATATCCAATTCTTGAAAAAAGAGAATGTATAGCAGAGGTAATATCCAATTTTTATGCTTGTTTGGCAAAAATTTGGAAAAGGGACAATAAAAAAGTGCAACGTGGCCGATTACGTGCTGTGTAATAATGAATGATGTACGATGACATGGTGGTGTCAGCCGTCAGCAAAACGTCTCAAAGTGTTTACCACGCACCTCTAGCAAGTGTCCAAAACATAAAATATTACACACGCATAGATAGGTCGCTGGTTTTAATCATCGCCGTGGCAATAATATTATCATTAAAATTTGCTCTAAACGTTTTTAAAAACTCATACGGCACACCATCATCAGCAACAACAACAATAACAACGTAACACCCTCGAGATGTAAATAAGACTATTACTACAATTGCTACGATGATGATCATGATGATGACGACGACGATCACTTGTCTACTGCTTTGCACCTTTTGACATTAAACATGCCATGAAAAAAACTTTTTCACGTGAAGTCATAAAATTCCTCATTTTTCAATCCAAGAAGAGGAAGAATGGGCAAGTTATAAGTTTATAAATTGCAGTAAAAACATAGCTGTGCTTAGCTGCGTGCACGCTTTGTAATCTTTATTATTTTTCGAGGTGTTATTTTCCTTGTAAACGTGAAATTCATCAACATAGGAGGAGTATGTGTTTGTAATGTAAAGCTAAAGTACATTATGCGTGAAAAAAGTTCCTCTTCAAATGCACAAATGGCAATCATAGGAACAGAGAGATGCATTTTTATAACAATTTCTCTTATAGGCATTTACCATCATCGGGATTCATGACATGACCCAAGTGTAGGAACGAAAATAATAGCAAGTAAGTGATAGTAGTGGAGTGGATTATATATGTAGACGATGATGACGATGACATGATGAGAATAGAGAGGTGTGATGATGATGCTAAGAACGACTTCGAAGACCGTGTAATGCCTGCTATTTGAGCTGCTGTTAATGTTGTTCATCCTAGTGACGACACTAGATACAGCAACAACAACAGCCTGGTTACTTATGAAAAATCTTCAAGTTGATGAAGAAGAAGCCGGATAAAAATGTAGGTGAAGTTTTCTTTGAGGCAACCAAAAAATGTAATATAAAAATGATAAAACGCCGAGAAGGATGATGTGTGTGCTACAGCAAGGTTAGTAGTTACTACTTTTGAACTCTCATCATCACCGTGGTCTCATCCTCCTTCTCTTCATAATATAATTCACTGCTCGATTGGATGAGATGTTGACGATGATGGTGTTGTGCTCTTATCAGAAAGAAACTGTGAATGACTCGGGGTGATAATATGCGCATGCATGCAAGAACAGGAGAAAGAAAGAAGCCAAAGTAAAGACTTTTCTGCTCGTTTCATTTTACTCTTCTGGTTCTCTGATATGATGTTGTTGCTGGTGTTAAAGGTTTTTTTAAAGGGAGCAAAAGAGTTTTTGTGATAGGATACTATACACATCAAAAAAGAGATGATAAAGAGTGCACGCATGCATATTGGCCTGAAGCGTGTAAATGTGAAAAAGTAACGGTGATCTCTTCTCAATCATAAGGCCGCTGCCTGTTTTTTTACGCTGCTGCGTGTTAGGTGGCGTTATACTAGTTGTAATAGAGTGTGTATAGTATATTATAATGAATACACAAGTTTGTTAACTTGTCGAAGACAAAAAAATTAGAGGAACTGGTGGTAGTAGTAGTAGTAATGCGGCAGCACAAGAAGAATTTGGCTTTGAAATAAAAACCCCCCGAAGAAGAACCCAGTCAGCGGATAAAAATGGATGATGAAGCGAAGCAAAAGTTAAAAAAGAGTGCAAAAAGCCAACATAGTGGCCAAAAGCGTAAAAGAACATCTAATATCTAATATCGTACTGATGATCGACAGCAACAAGCAGTTAAGGAGGCTCTCTGAACTGGCTCAATGCATCCAATAATATGTATAAAATATGTGAATTATGAAGGTTTATACCTACTTTAGGGAGAGCATGCGTGTTTATCAATAATAAAGAGTAAAAAGCGATGGGTCAGCAGCGCAGGGAAAATAAGTATAGCACGTATTCAGGATGCTATGGTCAAAGAATTTTCAATAAGTGTATACATTTTCTTGGCGCTACAGCGTAGTACTGCGCATAATCACCGTCTAGGTCTTTTGCATTATTTTGGAGTGCCTAGGCAATTTTTGACGAGAACAGTGACGTGACATATTACAAGCAATAATAATAATATTGCGCACAGGATTAGATGAGATGATGATGTTGCTGCGATACGATGATCATCATGCACGTAATAAGAACAACCACAACATGATGTTCTCGTTGACGATGAAAATGAAGCTAAAAAAGCCAGGAGAGATGTGATCTTTCAACTTGAAGTCAGTTTAGTAGGCCTTTCCTTCTCTTCCTTTTGTCGTTATCGCCATCATCACCCTCGTATCGACATGGTGTTGTCGTGAATACAGTTTATCGGTCCTCTTTTTACACGTACCTACTAACATACTACCTTGTAAAAGGGTATATATAACTTTATGGACAGGACAATAATAAGACCAGTGAGATAGACAACGTAAGAGGGAGAGAGGGAATAGTGCTGTCATCATTATATCGTCTCAGACAAGTACATGTCACGAAAAATATGAAATGAACTGAGAACATTTTTTTCCATTGTCGTTATGATTGCCTATATGCATGTCTGGGTAAAATGAGTACGTGTGTACACAACTTGTTGTGTAGAGAGAGAGCTGACGAAGAAAAGAAATTAAATATGAAAAGTCGTACACCTACTGATCTACTCTCGTCCTTTTAATCTGATGATGAAAGGGTAGTTTGATACCGCCATTACTAGACATAATATTTTATTTTCCTTGCTGACACTTTTTTCGTGGTGTGCGCCGAGTGCAAAAGCAATTCACATTTTTTACCCTGAAGACAGTATAGTGGCAGGTGAGGATAATCAATTGAAATAGAAATACACCAAGGATTATTTTATTGGAGATGGAGAAACGATAAGAAATGAATTTTTGTGCCTTTTGCTTCAACATGCTCAAAATTAATCATTCAGTAGCACAGCCGCCGCAATTAGTTTTATACGCCAGGTTTTTTTTTCACCTTAAAGACCTTACGCATTAATTCTTTCACAATTTGTTAAAAATTGATTGAGCGTCATAAATTATCTCAAAGAAATAACAGAACAGAAAAAAATGAAGTAAAGCATAAAAATTTACATATTATTGGAGTATCAGCAGTACTAAGAGCAGATGAAAGGAGGGCAGACTGAATAGATATCTCCATAATAATGCCACCACACCTGGAGGCTGTCATGCTTTGAACAAAATCTATCCATTGATAACCCATTCACATTTAAAGTTAGTCTCACAGGCAGAGAATTTCTCTCGGGTCAAAGTCAAAATGGGACGTTATCATCATCAGCAGTGATGATAACGACGATAATAACAATCGAGTCAAGTAAAAAAACTAGAGACCCAAGAAGAAGTCCCAAAAGCTGGTTGATTGAGCAGCACACTTTTTTCTCTTGGTCGTCGGCTGGGTATATTAAATCATTATTATTATAAAAAACGTCATACATACATCATATCATAAAAATGAGCCTACAAGAAGATATAACTTACTCCGCGTTGATTTCGTATTCTTTCCTTCTAGCTTGTGTATTATTTTGCTTGCAGCAATGTGTAGATCTTCTTTCTAGCATATTTTTTCGAGGGTTCTTGGATGATTCCCTTTGAAATATGCTCTGGAACACTGCAGAAAAGAAGCGGAGCACAAAAAAAAAGACGAGCTAAGAGCGGCTTTTGCTCATTTTCTTCGTTTAAAGGAAGGAACTCGTCACGTGCTCCTTTTTTGTTTGCATGCATGAGTATCATCATCAGGCTCTAGCAGTATGGTATAAAAGTAATATGCAGACTACATTATGAATTCCCACTGGGAAGGAAAGAAGATGATGATAAAAAGAGCAGCCGGAGCCACAAAAAAAGAGAACACTGCTTTTACAGCACATTGCAAAAAATAAAAGGAATAGCAGAATAAAAGGGCACAAGAACCTTTTGTGGGTCCTGCAGTTATTTTTGCTGGTTTCTGTTCATTATTTCCTTACGAGCAAAAACGCTCTAAGTAGTAGAGCGGTTGCTTGTGTGTTGTGATAGTAGTGGTGGTGGTGGTGTAGCGGAGCGGAAAAATATATGAAACAAGAAAAGATGAACATGGTGGAAAAATTATGTATAAATACACGCATAAACGTATACATTGAGATAGCTAGAGAGTGTGCCGAAATAAGAGGAAGGAGTTCAGCGAGAAAACGAGATGTCATTATTGTAGAGAAACCCCTTTCATCTTTTCAGACAGAGACAGAAAAAAATTACAAGACGCGACCACAAATTTTGCACTTTTTTGATAGCTGAGGAAATATTACACTAGTCCAGCGGAAAAAGATAATAAGTGCAAAATGTAAAATGCGATGAGTCAGCGTAACTCAAGTCGTGAGTCACTAAAGAAATTTATGGAAAATGTTAGAGGCCAAGGTTTCAGGACGACGGCGACAAGGATGAAACCACTGGACAGTTGAATTAAAGCTTGATGACAATTACATAATTTAAGAAGCCGAAATATTAGCTTCTGTCTTGATGACGCCGACGGTTATTTCATATCAACACTGGTAAATGTCAGGGCTATATCTTGAAAAGGTCATTCTTTGTCAGATTCGTTAAAAATTTCCAAACGCGTGCGTTCATTTAATGAGCGAAATCAGGAATTCAGACTGTAAATTTTTATCCTTCTTTGAGAAACGATGTGATAAGCTTTTGCACGCGTTCAAATACTTTTGACTTTTACTGTGTGTTGCTTAAAAGCTTACGAAATTTCTTTTGTCCCTGTATCAAGTTCGCATGATTTTTCTTCTATTTCTTCCAATTTCAACACTTTTATTTTCGTTTATCATTTCTCAGAAACTTCTGAAGGAGGTGGGTGTCGTATCAAGGACTTAGCGCTAATTTACTTAGCTTTTATCCTTCCATTCTCCATAAAATGAAACGGGATGGTGATGAGGATGATAAATAAAGTGTTGCAGGTCACCACACGGAAGAATAGAGACGAAAAATGAAACGGAGGATAGTGAGCAGCCAAGCGTGCTCCGTAAAGGTATATACATAATGCGTAGGTAGACTCACAGAAAAACATTTTGAACGGCTACTATGCGACTGAATAATAATCCTAGTGAAGAAGAAAGCAGAAAAATAATTAAGTTTACCAAGAAAGCTAAAAATGCTTCCAGAAAGTCTTCACTTCAAAAAAAATATATAAAAGCTTGCCGCTTCACACCATCTTTTCCTTTTCATAGGAGTAGACGTTATAGATGCTTGCAAAACGATTGCATGTACATACTACTATATATTAAGACAGCTTTACCAAGGCTGAATGACACTTGGTTTCCGTAGTGTGTAGTAGCAGTAGCAGTCTAAAGCACTACTATAAGTATAGCACGTGTGTGATATCATTCCACTTGAAGCCGAGATCTTATACTTTCCCTCTTCTTCGTCTTTTGCACTTTCCCCGTAATCGAACCATCTTAAGAGCTCTGATGATGTTGATGATGGTAGGCTCAAGTAAAAAAATGTGTCGAGAAGCGCACTTGAGTGGGAATTTGGAAGCATGGGATGGTGATATTATTACCAGCACCAAGCCATTCTCATCTTTTTAGTCGTCTTGATCTTCATCTTCCCCACACCGTCATCGTCATCCACTTGTTCTACTCCTTCGTCTACCTCCGTGCCATTTTTCAAAAGAGAAACGGTCGGTGGTGGTGGTGGCTGTGGAAGGTAACTCGAGTTGACTAGCGAATGCTTGCCAAAATGCGGCATTAGTTACGCCACTCTGGAGCAATGGAAGCGCTGCTACTATAACGTTTACTACACTTGATTCAAGGATGAGCGGATGATGATGAGCAGGAGAGGTGGATGGAGGGTGATTATGAGAATTTTTTTCTTCTTTGAGTTCCTAGAGAGAGGAAGAGCAGATATAAAAGGAAGTAGTGGTGCGTGGCAATGTGTGCTGGTGGTGGTGGCGGCGGTGAAGATGATTGTAAAAAGTAATAATATTAGTTGTCGTCGACTTTGTATGTTGCATTCTTGCCACCACCACCATTGCAAAAATAGGTAGTAGATCCGCACCTATAATCATATTCCTTTACTACTGTAATAATATATTTTGGAATGTATTTCGATAATAGACAGGCATTTCCAGATTAGGTTAGATGAAAGGAGTAGTAAATAGGAAACACATGGATTCGCCAACACACACGACATTATGCAATATCTTTACAAGAAGAGCTGAGCAAATATACTATACCATATAATATGCAAACAGAAAAGGATGTATGTTGGCAGGCAGAGCGAGTTAAGGCATGCGGCTGAAAAAACTTGTGAAAATTATGCAAAGGCATGTTTATGTGAAAATGAGAAAAAAATGAAAAAAAAGGAAAAGAAAAGGATGGCTTCTCTTTTCTCCACTCTCTGTACGACGCGATGTATGCGAATATTATGTGCGTAGAAGAATATGTTGTGTAATGGTTATACAATGATGATAAGGCCTTTACGAGTTTAGGGATGAATGTAGTCGCATTGGCAACAAAATTCACTCACATCATACATCCTTCTTCTCATCCCACCATCATCATCATGATCATCCCCTTACAAGAAAACATATCAAAGAGGAACAAGCAACCGCTGGGAATGAATAAGAAATTTGGCGTTGTTTAGCCTCACACACACACAACCAGGAAAAAGCAAGACAAAAAGGAAGAAATTTTCTGTGTTTCTGCTCAGTTCTGCTCTGCTACTGCCACCATGCTCGTCATGATGATGATGTTGATCATCATCACCATCACCAAAAATCCTAACGAACCTCAAGCCCGTGGGATATATAGAAAAACAGGCTTTTGATGAAATTCAGCAATCGTTGTTTTTCCTCTTTTCATTTTCCTGCCTATCAATTCCTTTCAAATACACGCATACATGCTGCTGCTACATGAATGCATGATCATCATGATCGTCATGACGACGACGGTCTACTGTAAAGAAGTCGAAACATAAATGTCGAATGGTAGTAAAGTCGACGGTAAGAAAGTCGAAGCCATTGTTGTCGAATGAAAATGGTAAAAAAGTCGAAACCATTATGATCGAAAAAATGAGGTATCAAAGTCGAAAACATTATGATCGAATACAAATGGTAAAAAAGTCGAACCTATTTTACACCTTAGATGTTGCACTTAACATTACATGTTGTTCCTTTCATTGATCTTTTGAAGTGTTTTTTAAAAGTTTGTTTACTTTTAAAACTACACATACAATTAAAATGGTCACATACATTTTCTAAACCGTTTTAATAAAATGGACTAACATTACTTTAAACTAGATACAAGTTACAAGTTATAAAACCAAATCATCTATTGTTTCTCTAGTCTAAATACTCATGCATACATATTGCTATTGCATTCAAATAAAAGTTAAAATGACAAACAATGCTTAGTAACCTATCGTCGTCACTTTCAATGAATCGTAGTTCTTTGCAGACATCCGAGGAATCTGCAAAAGGATTCCATTAGGATATGGTTAATTCTACTAAAACAATGTATCCGCGATCCTTAAAACACAACTTGCGTATCTTGAGACCAAAACGAGCATAAATTCGCTATTTGATTTGGTTCATGGAATATGTAAGTAGTGTCAGCTTAGTTATGAAAACAATCGGACTTTATCTACCATTAGTGCACAAAAGTCGTATTATGCTAATGTAAAGGTGATGTAGCTATGCATAATAAAGAAAGATGGTGGTGTACTTTTTAAAATCTATGAGTACACACTGTGGAGTCCGTTTTATATTCGTCCAAACTTTCGACTTTTTCTTGGTTCTATTCGCCCAAAAAGGCTTTCGACATTTTTACCTACTTCAGTTCGCCCAAAAAGTGATTCGACATTTTTACCTATTCGCCCATAATGTTTTCGCCTTTCTTACCGTCGACTTTAATACCATTCGACTTCTATGTTTCGACTTCTTTACCGGACACCGACGACGACGAGAATAAGAAGCAAAATACATATACAAGAAAAAAATATACATAATAGGAAATAGAAATACGTCTTTCTTTTTATTGGATAACACACACACACTTATTTACAATAACACACACACATCACACATGTGTGCCTTCACTTTTTTCCTGGTTAGATGAACAGATAGATGGATAGTCGGAGCGTTATCCGAGCACGACACACACAGGATCCAAAAAAGACTACTCTTCTGGCTTGTTTCTTTTCTCAAAACTTATTTGCCGTTTCACCACACCGCAAAACAGCTAGTATTCCAGTAGCAATGTGTAGTCCCAGTGCTTGAGGGCCTGTTTTTTCTAAGGAACCACTAAAGCTGCATAGTGGATGGATCAGCAGAAAATTTGTGTAGTAGGGATAGTATTGAATTGGAGGTTTGCTCCTGAATGGTAAAGTCACTTTGTTTTGTGGTGCAAAGGAATGATAGTACTAAAAGCGGCAACATTATTATCAGAAAAATGCCAGCGCAGCACAAGCACACACACACCAAAAGAGGAGCGTACGTGAACAAGAGAAAAATGAGTATTATCGGTGTTATGATCGTGATCATTGCTTTCATGTTTTGGTAGGCCAGTAGTGAAAGAGAGGAGAAAGCGGAAAAATGAAAAATAAGCAGATATTGGCAAAAGAAAAAACGTAAACAAGTTATGGTGGTAATATGTGGTTTTCAGTACAAGCAAGAAAGAAAACCTTACAAGTTGGCAATACAAAAAACAAGCAATAAGTAGAAAGCTTGTATTAGCGTCATCTCTAGAGACAATCGTGTTCATAGCAACGCCACGATTGCAAGTCAAAGGGAACATCGCACTTTTCTCTGACCGCAATCTAAGTGGCAAATGCTTAAATCAGCAAAGCAAAGGGATTATTCATACAAACAAAGGGGTAAAAATGTTGTACAAGATTTCACAGATGAAATGAACAAACCCATACGTTTGGTGGATACTTGCTGTAATTTATACATTCTGACAGTAAACCCACAGAAAAATGCTGTACGCACCCACGTACACACTCATATGAGGCACGTACAAACACGCAAGTCTGAAGACAGATTTGTTTCATTCTCAACTTTATAACTTGGAATATTACTCACTTATCACACGTTATCTTGATACCTTGGTGGTGTTACAATGCTCAGAGATATAAAAAAAAGTTTTCAGATAAGTATGCAAGATGGCTCAAAATATGGATTTTAAACAAAAACGGCCTCAAGATGTGCTACACAGTGTCCGTACTTTTACAAGGGCTTACAAGCTTATCACGACACCTAGAAAATGTAAGGGCAAGATAGCTAGCACATATCATCCAAGTCTTTGTTCTATTTTCTTCGTCTGCTGGCCACAGCAGCTACCAAATGCTTACAAAATGTTATTATTACACTACAACAAACAAACCACTGCGGTAATAACAGTGTGTTTGGATGTAACAACTGGACTAGCCATAAAATGAATGTACTAAATGAAAGGTTTCTCTTCAGTCATTTTCCTCTTTTTCCTACGTGCTGAGAAAATTTGGTACATTGTTTAAACCGTTTTGGTATTTGTTTAGCTTCAAAATGAAATATTGACTGTTTCTTTTTTATTCCTCCTGGAGAAGACTCCAAGTCCATTAATTGTTTTCGTTTTAAATGTAAATAAGTTCCCTGTTATTACACACATCCTCATTCCTTTTCTTTGCCCAACTTTTAAAAACATATTGGTTTTTTTTCATGTGGTATCGTCCATTGAAAAAATAATGAGTGTTTCCATCCTCTTCTCTTCATCATCACACGCTTATATTGCTCTCAAACAACACATTTTTCAATGCCCGAGTCTGTACATTTCTACTACGAAAGTTGCTGTCGCATGCAATGAATGCCTTACAGTTTGTATTTTTAGGCATGCGCCCGTTAAAACTGTATATTTGTGTAAGGGAATGTAACGTTCCGCTTACCACACGCTTGTGTGTTAGTCATTTACCATAATAATAACCGGGAGATTTTGATAATGGAAAGCTTGTTTGAAAAAAAAAACTAGGGAAAAAGTTTTTGGCTGGCTTAAAGAGCGAGACACATGAGGATAGAATAAGTCAAACAACAATTAATCAACCCACATTCTTCTCTCTGTTTCGTTTTCCTCCTTTGGTTATCCTGTATGGCTTCCCTATTTTCTCTCCGTTTCTTGCACTACTCTCTACTCCTTCCTTCTTGTCAAAAGAATGTTTGCGGCTTCCTCATACGCTTTCTTGATTGTACACGTATACTTTATATATAGTTTGCTATGAGAAAGTATGATAATATTTGTGGATGATGATGGCATGTAAAAATAGTTCACTTGGCTGCTGCCACTCAGTCAATTCAACTTTCTTGTTTGTGTGTGTGGGAGCATGACTCTGAGAAAAATCATGGAAACGAATAGGTACTGTGCTGTGTGTGTTATGTACCTAATATACAACCTAGTTTAAAAGATTACTCTCTCATGTTTACGTTTTTCTAGGATGCTCAAGTTTATTTGCCAAGCGTTTTGTAGAAAAAATCGTTTTCTTCGTCTTTCTCCTCTGGTTAGAAAACTAAAAGTTGAAAAAAGAAAAACGAAAAGTTGAGCTATGACTTGAATCTTAATTAGTCAAGTGAATTCTTTGATAGCATGACAGGATACTTAATTGCTAACATTTTTTCAACGTGCTTGCGCTCATTCAAAAAGTCTTGAATTGTATGCACAGAGTGTACAGAGTAAAAACAAGAGGTTTTCCTTTTGAAAGGGATTCCCAATTTGTAACATTTTTTATTGTCGTTGTTATCATAGTTTTGTTGGAAGAAGGAAAACAGGAGTTAGTAGTCAGCATTTAAAGTTTTGTATTCATTCCCTCTCTGTCTTGTTTTTAGTTCATCAGCAGCTTTTTTTGTTTTTTTACTTAATGAAGAAAAGAAGTGAGGAATGTCAAAAGCTTCCTTCCTTCCGCTGTCAGAAACGCAAACCAAAAGCAACCACCTCGCCTTAATATATTTATTCGTGCCACATGTAGTGATTTGAGAGTTAACGCAAAAATGAATGCAAAAGTATTGGGTTTCCTTTTCTCTTCCATTTTTTTATTCCTCGTCTTAGGATACCCGATACCCACTGAGATTTTCGTCTTTTCAAGAGATGCCACATGTGGATAGACTTTTTCTCTAGCATGAAACATTTCTTTATTCGCTTTTACCCAAGCGAACTTGCACTAGCACTTGAGAAAAAGCTTGCAACCAACTAAAATGTCTTGTAGTGCAGTATCCTTTTCAAATGTCACCCAGGAAATATTCTGTCCACCCGCAGTAGTTTGACATGATAATAGAACTATTTGGTTTGTAATGGCTTTCTTTTATGTTGCCACTAGACAAAACTATGACTAGTTGTAGAAAAGTAGCACAAAAGCAAGTCGTTCACCATGTAATAATGCAATTGCTTTTTTAATAGTGTTGTATATACCTACGCACAAAAACTTGTCTCTGCGGTTCATCAAAAGTACATCAGCATCACATGCAGTGTAACGTGACATGTAAAGTGCATATCGGGTTGATAAAATAAAACAAGCATACCTAATATTATGAATACAGAAAGCGGAAACACGGAATGATTTGTACAAGCAGCAGGATTTTTGACTGCAGTTTTGCAGGATTCAAGGTAGTAGACTTTGTAGTAGTGCACGAGTACGAAGGATTTACAATACTTTCTTTATTCCGAGTTTGTCAAGTTTTGTATGAACAGTAAGGATTAGTGCTTTGGGATTCTTTATGATGATCAAGATAACTAGAAATTAGTTTTGTGATGGTTGAGGGCGGAATAAGAAGCACAAAAAAAAGATGCGATGATATCGTCATCATAGTTATCTTAATGATGTAACGCCTTGTGAACAAGGTATAAAATTTACAAAGGAAATATTTGGCTAAAAAATGTGAAGACATGGAATTATTTGATTTGCTACAAACCATTCTTTGAGCTGGTGCGACCTCTCTTAAAATGTATTATGGATCTTTTTCAGTTCTCGCACAAGTTATGCTCATCAAACCGCGAACAAAGCATAAGAATTTGTATGACAAACGGGAGCAATACTACAAAGGAAAATGCCGGCTGCTACTGATACTGCCTCCGTCTAGAAAAATCTTTTTTGTATTCTTTCTCTCTAAAAATGTTAGGTCCAACGACATGATATGATACACGTAATGGGAAACAGCAGGCAAAATAGGAAGAAAACCTGCGGCCTACACTAGTCGCTTCTTTTTTTCGCCTACTAATAGTAGAAAACGCATGGATGCATGCACGACATCTGACTAAATTCTGAGATTTTTTCAAGTGAAAATCAACCCAACTGCGACTACTCTCTGGTGGTATATGGTGCTTTATGGATGTAGAACTGAGCTGTGAAATTACAGTACACACAAGACAAACAAGAGGAAAAAGTGAAAATGAATTCAGCGAGCAGGAATGATCCGCAGTAGCGGAGATTTTTTAGGTTGAAATTTGTGAGTCTAGTAATGAGACTTTAGGCTGAGGAGATGATAGGATGATACCAGTGGAAGGTTGAGTACTTTTGGTTTAGCACTGTTGAAATTGGCAAATGGCAAATAATTCCAATGAATTCATTCCTCATGGCAGGAGCAGCAGCAGTAGTAGTTTGCTTGGCTTCTCAACTCTCAAACAAGCCAGAGAACAGGAGAACACAAAGAGAGAAAATGGAGAAATAAGAAGAAGAGCAAGAGTTACAAATTTATTCCAAGAATTTCGCTTCTCACTCTCTTTCTCAACTTTACTTTATTCTCTCCCAGTCACTGCATTCATTTTATTATGCTAACAAACTCACGCTTAGACTTCCCTGTCTCTTGTCGAGTAGCAGAGTTTTCTATAAAATATAACCAATCCGCCAAATCTTATGCCGCCACACGGCTTCCTCTTTGTTCTCACTCTCTTTGACTTTTTTAAATGAGGAAGAAAATTCTGGCCGGTGAATCATCGTCATTGCTTTGATGATGATGGTGATGATGATGCGGGGAGGAGACTGAAAACGATGACGAAAAAATATAAATGTCTGCATGGATGACTACTCCTTGAAAAAGAAGCCGCCAACTTATAGCGCATTGTGGAATCAACACCTACCACCGTCAATCTTGAATACATTCAAATATAGAATTAATTTTTAATGATACTGCAATTTTATTATAATTCTGAGAAATCCTTAACTCCTTCTCAATATCTTGGTTGGCAAAAACTAGCCAATAATAAACTGTGTGCATTAGCTCCAAATATTGTGTGGGAGTGCATTGAAATTGAAATTAAAAGCTGGTTCTCAATTTCATGTTGGCAACTTCATTTAAATATCTTCAATGTATTTTTTTCGGTCAAACATATGCATCTCTGTCAGAATTCCTAAAAATCTGACTTGGCAAGTGGCATTTAACACGGTTTCCATTACGATTGATAATAATTAAATCCTGAATTTGTAAAATATAAAAATGTATCCGTTAGTACTTGTCATTATCACTTGACGTTAAAGTGACATTCATACAAGTGTATACACAACTGGAACATGACTCAGCAATGCAGAGCAGTGTACTTTTATATGCTATTGTTTTAGAGTGCATGGCATTCTTAAAGAACGTCGTTTTTCCATGTAAGTTGTTATTCATCTTGTTCCTGTCATCCGGTAGTATCCTTTTTATTACTTTCTGGTCACTTTGTATGTAGTTTTTTTTTCTACTAGCACAGCAGAAGAAAAATAAAGTACTTGTATAAAAAATGGATGCGTAACACATTGAGGAAAAGGAAATGTTACGTACTCCATAACAGGCTCATTACTACTGTTTTAGTAGCAACCACATAAAACATGCCGATTCATTACACTTTTTTCTTTGCTTCTTCTGAAATTATGTATTGCTCTAAATAGGGCTTTTCCCGACGAAAAAAAGTTATTAGGTTGTAATTGATCAGAGAAGCAAGTCTAGTTAAAAGCATTACGCTGTTTCTCCGCAACTAAATGGCAGTAATCCAGGTAATAAAACAATGTGTTCTTCAAGGAATCTCCAGAAGCAACGCCAAAATTGGCATTGGCATCGACACACACACACAATGCTCTCTGTTTGCTGACACAAGAGAGAGCCAATATATTGTTTATATAACTATGTTCTTTGTATAGGTATATTAGCTCATTGCATCTATTTGTAACGATATAGAGTTTCATTTTCAATGAAGAAATCAATGTGAAGAGTTGTACAAGTAAGTAGTGTAGAGAAGCAAAAAAGCAATAATCGAAGAAGCAGCAAGAAAAAAAGGAGTTTCCATTTCTTCTTCGGAACAACTTAGCAAAGACTTTTCTTGTTCTGTTTTTTGGTAGTGGTGGTTCAGGATTGCCATCACGTCACTAGTCACCACCACTACACCATTTCTACTGCCATTTTACTTTAGGACACATATAGGCATATAAGCACAAATCTGCTTCTGTACATTTATAGTTGAGTGTGTGTGCAGCTTAAGCCATTTTCTACCTTTTCTTATTGAAAGGCTTTCGTGTCTTTGAGATGATAATATCCACTTTGCCTCTTTAGAGGTACCTATCCACCTTCTTGTATTCTTGTACAGCCAGCTAGTCTCAAAAGTCGAAGTAGTTGTATGTGTGTATGCGGAGGAGGAGATGGTAAAGCTTGAGAGCAAAAAAGTGGACGATGGTGCACTTGAGAAGAAACGAGAACGACATGGACAGAATGAAAAAAGAAGTGGAAAAGAGAGGACAACGGACAGAAAGGAGACGAGAGACCAGTCACTGGGCATTTTAGCTGAAAGGAGCGAGTTGGAAAAAAGGCCAGAAGAGCAAAGAGCAGAACCGTTGCTTCGTTCCTCTTCAATATTTATTAGAAAAATGCGTTTTGCAGAGTGAAAGAGAAGCAAAAAATGTATAAACTACATGTAGATGTATATACCTACCTAAAATGGTATTGCTATGGCCTCAGTGAATGGAGGACTAATAACAATAGCGCCATCATCCTCGTCATGGTCTCATAGAACAGATATTATGACATAATAATAAAAATCTATAGGAAGACCAATGGTGGCAATAATAACACTTTCACATCGTCATCATGATCACCCACCATCCGATCCTTAATGGAAGGTTGTAGCATAAAAAATGGAGGTGCAACTGGACAAATATCGACCTGAGGTAGTTTTTAGTAAAGTAGGTAGAGTTTGAGCACTATGCGGAATATAGAAAAGTGCTTACACTATCTTTATCGTCATGATTTCATGATTATCACTATCACCATAAAACATAAATATCACTGCAGCTTGGCATCCAAAGTGGAGTCGCAAAGTGACCAACCAATAAAGCCAATAAGTGTAATTTGTCTT
This sequence comes from Entomobrya proxima, assembly GCA_029691765.1. Classification (NCBI taxonomy): domain Eukaryota; kingdom Metazoa; phylum Arthropoda; class Collembola; order Entomobryomorpha; family Entomobryidae; genus Entomobrya; species Entomobrya proxima. The sequence continues at coordinate 10,687,489 of CM056173.1, forward strand.
GTATGAAATTGCCATTGCATTTCTGCGACATTGTCATCATCATCATCATCTTTTAAAAAACGGACCTCTACGTCGCACTGCTGCTCCCTTCTGATATATTACTTATCTTGTAACTTGTATCCCTTTCTCCCCTAAAATGGGAACAGAGAACGCAGGAGCCACGACAAAGAAGAATTGTCTTTTCCACTTTCTTTCCCATTTTCTTGCGCTTGTATGAGAACATGAACTGTTACGTGGGTAGTAGGTACGCTGAGAGAGAGAGAGAAAAAAATGGAATAATATATTATTATAGATCCGTTTTTGTGTAAGGTGTCATGAATTCTCTCTCTCTCTTGAGAAAAAAGTCACTTCATAAAATGTGTATTTTTTCCCTGTATTCCCTTCTATTTTTATCCATACACTTTGTTACACAGGACAACCCAACGAGAGCAATAGCACCCTTCTGAACTTCGTTTTCATTTCTCTTTCCTTCTTTTGGAAACGTTTGTCATGTTTTCCTGTAAAATGGAATTGTACGTTGGAGTTGTAGCAGCATAGCAGAAAGTTGTATTAGTGGTGGTGGTAGTAATAATAATAACAATAAGAGTCGCAGTACTACTAGTGGGTAGTTTTGTTCCTTGGTACAGAAATGAGTTGATTTATTGCTCTGCCTAAAAAGTTCTTGCACAGTTGAATGAAAATCATCAATAGCTTTTGGCTTTTGATTCGAAGACATTGGAATCTGATGGAATCGAACAATTTATAGGTATTTTTATACACGCACGCATTACTACAACTAGAGAGACATTACATGTGTATTATTTTTCTGCAGAGAAGAGGGAGGCAGTGCGCTCTCAGCTCAAGACAAAAAAGGGGAGTTCTTTTTTAACCCATTTAAAATGAATAAAAGATTGAGATGCAATAGCATGCAATATGCTGCTTTTAATGCGTATCGGCAGATCGATTGAGATACCAAGGTTATATCTTTCGAGAAATGAAATATCGAAAGGATCACACACATAATCATGGTCATATATACATTATTGGTGTTCGCTTTGAAAAGTAATGGAGTGTGTTTTTGAGCGGATGATGATTATTCCTGCAAAAAGGTAACTTTATCAAAAGAATAGGGATTGAGTATTGATAACCCTACAATATAATGGAGGAGGGATCAACTTCCCTTTTAAAAAAAGTTGCAAAGGTGATCTTCATGATCTCTCTGAGAATGTTGAATTAAAAAGGATAAAAATCAATTGAATTCCATAAGGAAGAATTATAGTGAATGGGTTTGTTGCAATTGAAATGCATGAGTTGGCTTTAAGCATTTTTCAGGCGTCAAGCACAGCAAAAAAAATATGTCAATTACTTGCATGCTTATTATTCATGAGTTATATTGGTATTGAATAGACTACAGATTTTAAACTACAAACTCCAAATGAGTTCCCAACAATAATGTGAAAAGCAGTGTGTGCTGTTATATAGTTCACTGTAAAGTTGCACACGTGTGAGATCCGTTTTTTTGCATCTTCATTCATTCATTCATGTAATCCAATTGCTGTGTAGTAAATGGACAAAAATGTGTGTAGAGACAAGATCAACGCAAGCAGTAAGGAAGGAATCTGCCTGAGAAAATAAAAAAAACTAAACGTGTAGCAGCAATAAACCCTTTCCATTTATTTTATTCTGTCTTTTCCTCTTTTTCTGTCTGTCTCTGTCTCTGATCTAGTCAGCGAGCCAGGTTTTTGAGAGCATATCTCCGATTCTTGGTCCTCTGCCGCCGATGAAATATCTTAATAGAATTTTTTTCATCTCTGGTGAAACAAAAAGAAGAAGAAAAAAAGCAGAGAGAAGATTCTTAGTTTTTTTTTGTCCCGAGAGTTGAAAGCAAAGAAAAAACTAAACTGAGTGAGAAGAAAAAGTTTTTTTTGGTATAAAAAGAATCAGACACGAAAGAAGCTTCGAATGCAAAAAAATATGTGAGTAGTGGGCTATATCATTGGTCTTTGCACACACTTAATGTATAAATGTATATATATACTTATCCAACAGGAAATGAAGAGAAACCAAAAGACAAGAAAACTGGTGTGTGTGTGTGTATGTCGCCTTTCTGTGTGTGCCTTTGGTACATACTACATAATATTTTCTCCAACTTGTTCTTTTTAAAATAAAAAATAGAGTTCTTTTTCTTCTTCGAGTAACTTTCAAAAGGAAGAGTAAAAGATTTTCTAACTAGAGCGAAGACCAAGTAGGAGCAAAAAAAAATGTAAAAATGTGGAGCGGTGACAGAAGCAGCAGCAGCAGTAGCAGTAGCAGCAGCTTTGAAAATTTCAGGCAGTCCGTTTCTTTTTTACTTTTCACACTTACAAAAAACCGACTTGGAGAAGAACGACCAAATCTCTCACTCTCAACGGATGCTGTTTTCCAGCAGTAAAAATCTATATGGCCGAATAATAAAACGTCTCTCTGGAAAAATCCGTATAGAGACGGAGATAAGAAAATTGTATGGGATAGAGAGAGTGGCGTATATAGGTGTATTTTAGATAATATGTACATTATCATTTAAGTAGTTAGCCCAGAGAGAGAGTGAACAGTTGGATGAAAATCTTGCTTGTTGTCTTGTGAATGGGTTGAAACGGTCGTCGGTCTCGGTCTGACGCCACTACACACTGCCGTTACCATCCTTTCTTCCGTTTGTTGTGTTTAAGAGCGAGCATTTTTTCCTTCTTCTTTCTTTCTGCAGTTGATCTTCTTCGTCTTTTCCCTTTCAACTGAACATCAGGTCATTTAATTGTCCTAGACTCTAGAGAAACTACAAAGTAGAAAAGGATAAAGAGAAAGAAAATTTTTCACCGAGCCAGGTCCAGTTTTACGGCCAGAAATGGAAAATTGTACATGTGTGCAAGATGTACAGGAAGAACAGGAAAAAAATCGATAGCCATTTCTCCTCATTTTTTCGCTCTTGCCTGCTTCTTATCCTCCAATTTTTTCTCACTCTCTCTCTCGTCTTTTAAGACTTTTGCTGTGCTGCTGCTGTTTTTCAGACTACTTGCTGTTCCCATGGTATCACTTTCATTGCCCTTTTTGCAGTGACAATTGGCAAAAAGAGGAGTGTGTGGACCAGAGAGCAGCAAGGCAAAAAAGGTCCTTGGTACCCTTTTCGCTTCTCTCTGTTCTGGTCGTTGTCGTCCACGTCGCCAACGACGTCATGTCCTCAACGGCATGCTACCACTTTTTCTCTTTTTTCAAGAGTTTTTACAACATGTTTTCAAATAGAAGAAAACGAGGAGAGGAGAGCACAAACCAAGAAAACCAAACCATGCCATGCATGACTACTTTTCTGTCTCTCTCTTTTACTTCTCATGGTCATGGAGAAGTTCCAAAGAAAAAGTGGAACTATGATAACTGCTGCTGCTGCTGCTCCTGCCGCCACTGCGACGTACATATGGAAGCAAACAAACCAAAAAACTGTAACTCTCACACTCTCAGCTCTCCACATACACATACACAAGTATTTTTTTTCTTCACAAGATTTGCACTTTTCCTCTCAACACAGTTTTGTGTGAACAAAAAAAAGCTGGGCTAAAGAAGAAGAACTAAAAAGTAAGTAGGTTTTCTGAGGGAGAAAGATTTGAAATATTTACACAAACGATTTCTTCTGACACTCTTGTAAATCCTGTGGGAGCAGCAATTAAGGCCGAGAGACAGTTTAACGGGATATCAGAGTATATAAATTAGATTTTCAAGAGAGAGGAATCCCTTCCTGATATATACAGAATCGTGGGATACATGGTAAAAGATGCTGCGGAAAGCTTGTATAACTTTGTGTGTACAATGTACATATGTGCGGATCATAAGAGTCTTCATCTTCATCAGCATCCACCAGAAATACTCCAAAACGAAAACAAAGTCCTCCACTTTTCGCCCTCCTCCTGGTCTGCGGGGTGGATTTACAGAACTGCTAAACTACTTTGCACCTTAGCAGTTGCCAAAGTACTAGAAAACATACGCATTATACGATTTTCTTGAAGAATATGAGCATATTTTGAATCAGGGAAATGGAAGATATGCCCATGGGTATGTACTAATAATGAATGGTTTAGGAAAATTATATTCTGGTTGTGGACATTGAGTGCCTCTTCTTCTCGCTCCCTTTCTTCCACCACCAGGATGAGTGCACAATGGGTAAGAGGCCTAAAACTCTCCAGGGAGACAAGAGGTTTTCTCAGGACAAAAATAAGGTGCATATTATTTTGATAAGGAAGGTGTCAGTGGATTGCGCACAATTTTATCTGATCATATATCTGTCATATATATAGCTATACAGTGGTTCTCAGTCTTGTTATAAGTTTATTTGCTTTGAAGTATAATACTCTTTACTTTTCTCTGAATGTGTGTGTGGTTTTAGTAAAATGTGCAAACATTTCCTCTCCCAATCCGGCAGCTTATCCTTGCACCAAGCTAATCCTTTGTAATCCCATAAAAATTGTCAGGGGAAGGAAAAGATACGAACAGAGTTCGGCTCACTGAGATGGCATGGCATGTGGTCCTCTTCTCAATGGAATTAAAGAATAGACGAAGAAACATATATTTTTAAAATCTCTGGCTCTTATAACACTACTGCACCTTCTGTTCTCTGATCTTGATTCACTATTATCGGATGACCATTTATTTCGTTTTTCCACTGTTTGTCTTTGTGAAAAAGATGTGAAAAAAGGAAAAAAAGTTACGATTATGCCTTTTTGGATTATTTGCTTTTATACGTTGAAGAAAAAAATGTAATCTGAGTATGTAGAGCTCACCCACTAAATTTTGTCAAACTAATGGCAGTGGTGGTGGTTGGGTGGCTCTACGTAAAAAGAGCCTACTCTGACAAAAGCCAGTTTGTCTTGGGCAATTTTTTTTCTTTCCTTTTCGTAAGTCTCACATGTATCAATGTCATCTTTATCCTATTGCCTGTCAGCATAATTATCATGATCATGGCATGAGAAAACGATTCTCATTTCATTACTCAAATTCTTAATCCGGAAATTGACACGACATGGCAAAATAACAAAAGCAAAATATCTTTAAAAGATTACGCACTTTCTTTAAATGTAAATAAAAAAGTGTAATGTAGATATGCGTGTTGGTGATATGCATTTTTTGTTTGTTGTAGGTATTTTATATCATGTTTTTGCGTGAGGATTTATTTTGAAAAATGATTTTCTTGTTGATATTGCAGAAATCCTCACCCCCTGAACGAGAGACGCTTCGGCGGCTTGAGTCAACCAGAACAACAGGATATATGACAAGCAGGTAAGCAAAAAATCAGCTAATCAACAAAATGAATAGTAGCCATAATCTCACCAGCACCCAACCACCACGTTGTTGACGATGATAATCCTGCTGCTGATGAGGATGAGACGATGACGACGAATGATAATGATCATCATTTCTTCGTCAGTTTTCTTTTGGCTTCTTCCCTTAAGCACTATTCCTGTTGTATTTGTAGCAACTCAAACTTTTTGTTGTGAATGAATACGAAACAAGTTTCTCATAATCAGTGGCACAATCATCATCATCATCACCGCAGTCATCCTAATCATTTTACTTTTTTTGCTCATCCCATTTTTCTTTTGTTTCATTCTTGATTATGTCATCCTACTCAAACCACACGCAATGATTGTGATGGCTGTGGCCGTGGTAGTGGTGGTGGTGACGATAATGGTTTGTAAGAGTGCTTGTACACTGCTTTCCTGTCGCATTGCTACAATTGCATGATGATTAGTTTTACGATGTACACTTTTACTTAGAATGGTTAGTTAGTTAGTCAAGTAAATTAGTTGGCTTCCATATTGAAAATTAACAAGAAAGCACCTCCAGTCATTAATATTCATTACGCCAAGACATCAGCGAAGAGAATCTTTGCATTATGAAAATTCCTACACAAGTTTTACTGACTTGCAAAAAATATCGGAAAGTATGCACACGGACAGACTTTGTTCATGCATTCTTGAGTACACATACAACTGGGTTTGTTGTGTCTGGCCTTATGTTTTTATCGTCATTGTTGTTTTTTGCTTTTGTTTCGAAAGTGAGGTTGTTGCCGTTGTTGTACTAGTTAATTAGGCCATTGCAACAGAACTCATAATGTGATGATGATTATTATTGTCATCCTCCTCCCAATAATCAGTAGTCGTCCTCCCTACTCTTCTTCTTCGTCACCATAACTTGATGCAAGGAGCATTATAGCTATGACAAAAGACTTGAGACAAAACAAGCAAGCAAAAAAGTAAGTTTTTGACTTGACATGGTCATAAATATGAATGATGATTATGAATATTTAATAAAAGCTAGAAAACTAGCTTTATTGTCTAAACAACTACTACGGATTCAAACAATACCATCATGGGTAAATGATTTATCGAAACTACATCCATAATTAAGCACCAACAGCATTTATAAAATGCTATTAAAAAGCCTTGCTTCAACGGCAAAATAGGAACAATTACAAAGTGGAGGGCAGAAATTAATTGATATTTTAATGATATGCTGCTGTATGCAACAAGCTCTAAAATTCATGAAACTCGGACAACAAGTATTTACCAGAGAACGGTCTTGGTTAAAGAGTAAGCCGAGAACATCATCGTGATGAAAATCACCAGTTTGCTGAAACTACTTTACATTATACGTTGCGACACATAAACTTCTTGTGCCCAAGCTTTGCAATGTGATATGATGACTGATGATGACGATTACAGTGTTTGCGAGCAGCGAAACAAGCATTAAAATTCAGCAGAAAGGTATAAAAATACTGAAAGGACTTGTTCGTTTTTAGTTTTATGGGCGAGTGTCTGCCGCTGCTACTACCGCTACGCGCACGACAACCAACTACTAAACCTCTCCTTGTGTCTTCATCTTCATGGTTGTCGGTACGACTTAGTTTGGTGGAAAAGTAGTAACACGAACTTAATTACTAAAAGGATTGTTTCACAACTCTTTATTTCCCCCCTTTATCTTCCTCTTCTTCTACTTTAAAAGTACGAGTAGTAGTTTCTTTTAGCTCAAAGTCCTTCTTCCCATTAGTCTTGTTCTCTCTCTCTCTGGTCTAGTTGGAAATTTTATGGACTTTTTTTGTTGTTTTTTACGGTGAAATACGAGGAGAAGAAGAAGAAGCAGGAGAGAGAGAGAGGAAGAGGATGCTGAAGATGGTGGTAGGCAAAGAGGTAGTAACAACGAGCAAAATTTTAGAACGGTTGGAGTTATAGCTATATGCGAACTATATTAAGGCTTCGTATACACAGTAGTAGTGATGATGGTAGTAATGGGGAAAAAACTTTAGGTATATTTATTGCGACAATCTTTAGAGCAAGTTTCATTTCATTTCTGTTGCACGCTTAGCTTTCGCTTCTGTACAAGTATTTCCTGCTAAAGTACCATAATATCTTTTTAAAATGTAGACGGAAGGAACAGGAATGCGCGTAAAGCAAAAAGGTAGTTGTCAAGCTACGCTGTGTAGTAAAAAACAGCAAAATTGGTTGTTGTTACTGTTGCAGCCGGGAATATGATGAGGTTTTAAAGGGCTTATATGCGATTACCGTGATGGCATGAAATGATTTGAATGGTTTCTAGCTTTTATTTTTGGCTTTGTCTGTACAGTCTGTCATGCAGAGTAGATTTGCAAACTGGTGGATAGCTTTTTCTAAATAGGCACGTTGGTATTTTTGGCAGCATAATATAGTTTGTTTTCACATTGTTTCAAAGCGGTCCAAAATGAAATTGCAACTGACTTGAATCTTTTATTTTGTTACAATCCTACCTCAATGGCACGCAAGTACCTTGGATTATTTGCAAAGTGGTGCATCCAACCAACAAGCTTGATCCGCATCCATCCGGTGGTGTGCACGATTATCATCATCATCCCAGATTGTCTTTCGTAAGCCCACAAGTAGCATTAGCATCAAAAGCGTTGGCATTTTGAAGGCAAAAGCAAATACACTTAGCAGTGAAGTAATCTTCCAGTTTGAAGTTTTGCCATTCATAAGTCTCAAAATTTGGGAAAACTATTTGCTCCCTGCTGAAGTAAACATTGTACCAATTTTCTCCCAAGGTATTTCCCAAAACAGCACAGCACAGCCTTATCAAACAGAACCAGCTAAAGACGGAAGTACAAAGGATCGCAATATCCGACTGTGCCACTTGCCCCTTTTTGTGTGACAATTCATGAGCAATAATGGCAGGTTTAAATTCTCCTTTTTGCACAGACATTATGGCGGTTCCTAGGCTTATACCTTTTTATTACTCACGTACGCTTTGGTAGTTAGAAACAGTGCAAAATCCACACTGTTTTTTGTTTCTTCTTCTTTTTTCAAACTTCTAATCTAACACTCATGTTTTTTTGGTCGACAAGAACAAGCCACCACTGCATACCAAATCCATAATATCATGTAGTCCAACACTCACGCAACAACATGGATTTGTTTTATGGGCAATGAGAATGTGATGACGATGACTAGGAAACGTAAACAAATAATGCTTTTAGTCCTGGTTCACTGGCAGCATGTCATTGGCAATCCAAAATAAAAACCCGTCATCATTGACAACACTATTATCCCTTTATGGTTTCAGCTCTCACCCTTCAGCTTCCTCACTCTCTGTTGCTGAGGCTTGCAGCTCTGCGTTCCTATAGAGTTTCAAGTCAGTACCCTAAAAAATAAGCTCTAATACCCATGCACGTTTTACGTAAGCAGGGAGAGAAAGAAAGAGGGAGGTAGCCTAATAGAATGCGAAAGGAGATCAGAGTGCAAACTGGTGTAATTTGCCATTTTATTGATGCGGAGGTAGTAGTAATGGTGCTTGTATTTGTGAAACGACAAGAATAAATGAAGCTTTTGTAGTGGTACCAAAAACGCAAAAATAGTAGCACAGCGTTCCCATTACCACACATGCTAGCCATTGAGAGGAAGAAAACAGTGAAAAATACACAATTTATTTGGGAGTCAACGCTACTTAAAAAGCCTCAAGCTTGGTGGTCCACACACGAAAAAAAATCGAATAATAATTGTCGCTGTCGTCTATTCTCCTTCTCGCTCTCTGGAACAGACATAAAGTGTCTATGTATTTTTTTCGCTGTGGTCACAGATTCTTCGTTTCTAGTTGTTTCGTCATTAGTGCCACCAAGCAGTTTGTAAAAGAAAAAATACACCGTTTCTTCGGTTTGGGTTTACTTGCTACATAATAACATACTTTTTAATCTTCTAGCTCTGGTATTGCGTAAAGAAGAATAATTGCGTGTTGGTGGTACTGAAGGTGACAATGATGATGTTGTTCATGGTTTACTGCACTCTAGACGATGAAAATAAAAAATGTACTGTTTACAAAATAAACTGCTAATGCCTTTACCACACAGAAGCATTTAGATTTAATGACTAGTAAAATCTCGAAATAAGACGATGCTCCTGCTTAATCGCCGCTATACTGTCGTTAGGTCCTTTTATTTTAACGGCAAGTAGTAAAATATTTGCAAACGATATCTAGTTACTTGTAATGTAGGACTGTGTGAATATTGAACATTATCATCTAAACCCATTAAACAATTAAATTCCACAGCATGAAATCCAGCCATAACAGTTGTCATTGCTTTGGCTGATTTTTATTGCTCCTTACCCCATTCGTTCACACACTTGTTTAATTTTTATTGTCCAAATCTTTCACAGGACTTAACGGCTAATTCAACTTACAATCTTTGGCTTAAAAACGTAACGAAATACGGTCACCATAGTTTTCTTTATACTTTTTTGGATAAGAGATCTACGTAAAAAAGCTTAACTGCTTTCGGGGTGAACCACTTAGCCAGCCTTATCATTTGTTTCGTGCGTGCTAGCTGTTCATCTCTTTTTTTCCGAAACTGGCGTTACTTTTCCTATAACTCACACCGAAACAAGACACGTAGGTACAGATGGTCAATAGCCAACCCATAAAGTAATATTGTATCGACCCTCTCAACTGAATATTATATAAAAACGCTGGTGGTAAGGCCGCAAGAACAAAAAAATGCAATATGAAACCAGCAACAGTATAAAAAAGCATGACTTTGCGTACAATTTTCTACCAAGGCACCACCGCCAAGATGGCCATTGCATCGTTGTTGACGTCTTTCTAATACGGTTTGGTCAGCACATACAAAAAGTCCAAAACAGTGCTCTCCGTGGATAAATTAAGGCCATTGTCGTGACGTGTGTCTAGATGAAAACTCTTCCACAAGAAATGCTATATAGTGTGCTGCAATGCGAGTCTTTAGTGCAGTTTCGAATTTCGGTATTTCCCTCACCAAAAAACCATATTTTTATGGGTAAACTCCTTCAAGGACTTGTAATAAACGGTTGTATCCGAAAACAACAAGATGTAGTAGCTGCAGCTCAGGCCCCACTATAATAAAAGTATCGCGTAATTTACTGGCTTTCCTATTTCTGTTTTGTGGGTTGACGATGATGGTCTAAAAATAACAATCTCTAGAAAGCATAATATAAAAAAGCCGAGAAAAAGTGCAATAATACGTCCGACTGACTGATTGTTATTATGCTGATGGCTTGATAGCGCATAAACGTGCAACAATAAAATATGTGTATGTAATTTTCAGCTTGTTCGCGGCGATACTCACGGACCTAAATATGATGGTAGGATTGCATGCACATGCAATTCATTTAAATCTGTCAAAAAATATATTCTAGCAGTTGTGTTGCCTTGCATGCATGCTTGCATTGCACCCACCACAAAAAACGCACAGCATAATTCCTGCATTACACACACAATACACAAGGCCATCCCCATTATCGTAATTTTCGCTTTTTTTCGGCAGAGTTTACCAAATCGTGTCGAGGATTGTTTTTCCGGATGATGTACGCTTTTCCAGTTTACACGTAAACTGGTTGGCTGACAAATGGCACATTTTTGTTTTTTGGGTGACTCAACAAAAAAATAAGCTTCGACCAATTTTATTTACTTATGTCAGTATTCTCATCATCCATTGAGAAGAGCATAATAATAAGCAGTGTGAATAATAACGAGAGACTTGCTATAAATAATATTTCATAAGGTGATTGTAATTGTCATAAAATTTTCACGAGAGGCGGCCCAAGTGTGGATAGGTGACACTCCACAATAGGCACTTTTCATCTTGTTCCCTGTATCGAGTTACGGGATGCAGGCAGGACACGACAAACAAAACACTTGAAAGGAGAATCATCATTCAAAAAAGGTGTTAGTTACAACACAAACATAATCACAAAGAGAGTTTATTATTATGAGTTTTCCACTCATTCCGTTTATATGCGCCTTTTTAAAAGAAGAAATTACAAGGCAGTCATGCGAGAAGTATGTGTAATGGTCGTGTACTGGTTTTCTGTGTATGTGATTTTTTTTCTCTCGTGTAATAACTGCATATAATGTAATGGGAAGGAAGCGTGAAAAAAAGTTTAATGGGCACCTTATAATATCGCGTAAGGACCACGGTGGGTTTTCTGTCCGGGACGTCCTTTCCATTTTTGCCTTACAAAATATGATGATGCTGATCAAGATGAGTGTATATAATGTTGTCGTTTGTTGCAGTTGCTGCAGTGTGCTACTTTTAATGGTTTTATATAATGCAGAAGTAGTAGCAACAGAGCCAAACGGCAATCCATATTGGATTGGATTGCATGCCTCATTGAAATTACGTCATGTTCATCATCACCCATTATTCTGTAACGTGCAAATGGACATGCTTGGGTGGTGTTATGTTATAAACTAATAATAAAATGGTACAAAACCGAACTAATCACGTTTTGTTCACACATCACACACACTCTTTTCAACACAGGGTGCATACTGCATGCACATTTATTTTTCATGTTGCATTTTTCCCTTTTTTCCTCCTTTCTCTTCTAAGAGAATTTATTGTAATGTAGGTAAGTATTTTTATCATGACAATAACAATCCAAACGTGTACACGACCCGAACCTACTCTCTCAATGAACTCTCAATCTCACTACTGCGAACAATGCAACAAATCCGATAAGTGTATTATTATTGTTAGTATTATTATTATGAGATGCCTTATCCTATATACAGCTCAGCATATTGTAAAAAATATTGTGCAGAGTAGGCCATACTCAATATACGTTTATCCAATTCTTATTCCTTTAGTTGCAATTGCATCCAAACGATTCCATTATCCCTGGATAAAGAGGCATTACAGAAATATAAAACTTTAGTAAAGTTGTAAAAGTACGCCCAGCGACAAATTATTGGCGTCAATTTTGGTGAAAAATGAATTCCCTACCCTTCAATTGGTCTACATACCGAATTTGAGCTCAATCCGAGCAAAACCATGAAAAACTACCCCTGGGGGATGAGTCCTACCCCCCAGGGTTAATTGGTTGATTTGGCTGAATTCCCTACCCTTCAATTGGTCTACATACCGAATTTGAGCTCACTCCGAGCAAAACCGTGAAAAACTACCCCTGGGGGATGAGTCCTACCCCCTAGGGGTAATTGGTTGATTTGGCTGAATTCCCTACCCTTCAATTGGTCTACATACCGAATTTGAGCTCAATCCGAGCAAAACTGTGAAAAACTACCCCTGGGGGATGAGCCCTACCCCCCAGGGGTAATTGGTTGATTTGGCTGAATTCCCTACCCTTCAATTGGTCTACATACCGAATTTGAGCTCAATCCGAGCAAAACCATGAAAAACTACCCCTGGTGGATGAGTCCTATCCCCCTGGGGTAATTGCTTGATTTGGCTGAATTCCCCAACCTTCGATTGGTCTACATACCAAATTTGAGCTCAATCCGAGCAAAACTGTGAAAAACTACCCCTGGGGGATGAGCCCTACCCCCCAGGGGTAATTGGTTGATTTGGCTGAATTCCCTACCCTTCAATTGGTCTACATACCGAATTTGAGCTCAATCCGAGCAAAACCATGAAAAACTACCCCTGGGGGATGAGTCCTATCCCCCTGGGGTAATTGGTTGATTTGGCTGAATTCCCCAACCTTCGATTGGTCTACATACCAAATTTGAGCTCAATCCGAGCAAAACTGTGAAAAACTACCCCTGGGGGATGAGCCCTACCCCCTAGGGGTAATTGGTTGATTTGGCTGAATTCCCCACCCTTCAATTGATCTACATACCGAATTTGAGCTCAATCCGAGCAAAACTGTGAAAAACTACCCCTGGGGGATGAGCCCTACCCCCCAGGGGTAATTGGTTGATTTGGCTGAATTCCCCACCCTTCAATTGGTCTACATACCGAATTTGAGCTCAATCCGAGCAAAACTGTGAAAAACTACCCCTGGGGGATGAGCCCTACCCCCCAGGGGTAATTGGTTGATTTGGCTGAATTCCCCACCCTTCAATTGGTCTACATACCAAATATCAGCTCCATCCGTCCAAAAATGAAAAAATTAGTTCAGCTGCTACTATATCAGCTGTTCACGGACGGGACAGGACGGACGGGACAGGACGGACACTCAAACAATATCATATACGCTGGGCGTAAATAAAAGGAGAGCCAATGGAAGTGGAAATGTAAAAAAAGGAATTTACGGTAAAAATGTGACCTATTCATTTCTATTTGGTTTTGTGACACGGTGCACGTCTTCCTTTTTTTTCGGTTCCACGAAATCGGAACACAGCCTGAATGACCACATTAGACCAAAAAAATTGAACCATGAGAAGGGATGTGGCATTTTTGTTCTTTATCCGTTTTTCGTCTTTGATGCCCACATGTTATGCAAAGTCCATTATGGAAAAGGTCAACTGACTCGCCCTACAAACAATCTTTCTTCATTGATTGTACTTCATATTATGTGTATACCTACACGGTTTTAATAGGTTGACTAGAAACCTAGAAAAAAAAACCATCATCAGCGTTTTTTCTCTTGAAGATACTATTTCTTCACATTTTGTATGCAGTTCACATAGCATTCCTCACAAACATCACTACAGAACGTTTATTTTTTTATTTTATTTTTTCTTCCTCCAGCTTTCCTCGTCCTTGTTTTTACGTAACTAGCAGCTTAGCCAGCTAAAACTGCACTTTTTTTCTCCGTTCTGATTTTCGGGTTTGCTGCCAAGTAAAACGGGAAAAAGAAAAGTGAGATCTTACTTTATTTCTCTGTCTATACTTTGCTGTCACTTGTTTTCTTCTTCGTTTCTACTTAAACTCTAGCGTTTACACTAAACAAAGCAAGGAAACTAGCGGAAAGGGATAGACGAGAGAGAGAGGAAAGGAGAAAATTCACAAGTTTAAGATGGAGAAAAAGGAAACCTTTCATACTTCCAAGTAAAGTGCACACACAACTACTGCATACATATTATCCAACCAAAATACATACCTACCTACATACATATTATCGATTTACCCGCAGAAGTTTGTAATAACAGTGCACAAATACACCCGCTTTTTTGATGCAGTAGCAGCAGCAAGCAGAGAAAAAAAGAAGATAAGAGAGGAAAAAAACACGGACATGGCCACACAGTAGTAGTGGGCGAATGAGAAAGTATGCAATGCAGTTTCCAAATCCTTTGATCCATTATTAATCTCTTTTCTTCCTTGTTATTTTTATAGTGTTTGTTGGTAAACTTGAGATCTATTAGAAGACGCACATCAACCCAGCAAAAGAGAGAGAGAGAGAACTGTATTATTACAGGGATTTTAACTCTTACTTAGTAATCACCCGTATTTTTTTCACACCCTTCCATTTCCTCTGTCTCACACAAACAAACGCCAAAGAAGAAAGAAAGAAAAAGAATGGACTTTAACTGTTTTTGTTTGAAAGAGAGACGAAGAAGGATATGTCGTTTTAGGGTATGTATAAATGCGCAATGGCACATGTATAAAAGTGACGACAACTTGGTGGTACAGAGAAAAAGATGAAAATCGGCAGTGGTGGTGGTGGTGGCGATGCCATTTTCTTCCATTTATTGTCCAGCATAGTAAAGGTTTAAGGTTTCACAACTCTCTTCTATGTCTACTGAAAAGTATTATGCCTTTATTCCTGTGTGATGTTTTTGGACCTGGAATATCCTCATCATCATCATGGTCGGTGGTGGTGGTGGTGTGAACGGGAGGACAGTTTTTTTGTCTGTCTGTTAGGGTTTGGAGTTAATGTTCCTCGTTTTATTTCCTTCTTGTAAGGGACTGTATGAAAGATAAACGAATCTTGGGAGCCGGAGCATCCTAAACCTGGCAGTACATTATTAGAAGGAAAAGGAAGTAAGTAAAATGAGAAGAGAGAGAACATGGTGGTGGTGATGATGATAGCGATGTGTATTTACCTCTCAATTTAAAACTGGTCTCTTTTTGGCTGGAGACTCGGCAACAACTTAAGTACGTCGACGAAATGTGTTTTTGTCCTGTCCCCGAGTAAAATATACAGCTCTGCGTGGATTCCTCAAAGTGATCAAGTTAAATAGTGAGCATTGCATTAGGTATATAGCGGAGAGGGTTTTTTATGCATAGGTATTATATGGATGTTGTGTGTAGGTGCAGGTGAATAAAAGTTGCCGAAGGAAGTTGTGTGACTAAGCCGTAAAATGTTCTTTAAGGGAAAAAGGGACGTCTTCATTTTCTTCTGTCAGGATGGCTAGTAGTGAAGTTGTCCGAGAGATACTAAACTGAACAAGAGATTTGAACGGCTTTTTTCCTATAACTTGCTGCAAGAAGTATTGACCAGGTCCAAAGTTCTAGCATAAAAAAAGAGACCATAGTCGGATTAGGAAGTGCAGGACACCATCATCATCATGACCAGTATCTCATCTCCCACTTTCTAAACGGCTTAAGCCTAGTCTAGCGAAACAAACAAATTTTTTTTACCAATTTCCTATATTACCTTTTGCATTTCCTATAAACTTGACGTAACTACACAGGGCTGATAGTATTCCGGAGCATCAAGACATCATCACTGCAAACTAGACAACTGGCCTGTGAGAAAAGACGTTTTCTCGAGCGAGAAGAAGTTGACGATGTTGTTGCTGATGATCTCAGATACAATGCCCTTTTGTTCTCTTTTTCTTCTTGAATAAACTCATCCAATTGGTTTTGCTGCTTATTGTAGTGGTAGAAGTTGTAAAATAGTAAGAAACTATTCCTATAGAAAGACCATCGATACCAAACGGTAACAAAGCTCATAGTAATATTTACTTGTCCACCACCACCAACACCAAGCAGACAGGCATAAGAGCACAGACAAAAAACGAAATGGGGTGCTTGGTGATCTCTGTCCAGTCGTGAACTGGACAAGGTATTTGGCTGAAATATATATTTACAGCAAACGAGATAAATATCTGCTTGCTCATCGTCATTATCATCATCAGCCAAAACACAGTCTTCTTCAGCCTGTCTCTTAGCTCTTCTAAAATATTGCTCATTATCCCGTGCAACCAAACCATGTAACTAGTTTGTGTAGTGGTTCAAGAGCCAGGCATGTGAATGGCAATTTATATCTATAGTTAAGACGTTTCCTCCATTCTCCATAATGAGATGAGGACGCAGGGAGAGGGACAAGAAAAGAGTGGAGAGAATCTTTTATTTTCACTGCAGCACTCCTTCTTCAGGAAGTTGATGGTGTGAAACGCAATAAAGAGCTGGAGAGAGAGTCTGAGTTGATCACCCTGAGAGAGTAAATTTATTTGCGTTTCATTTCTGCCATCATCATCCCAATATTCCTTGTATTGCCTTCTCGTATTGCAACTCTTATGACGTTCACACACTTATCGGTACATGATAACTGAAGTGAATATTGAGTGAAAATAGAAACAATACCTTGTCTTTTTTTTCGTTTTGACCCTTGTTTTAATCTTCATGAATTTTCTTTTCTCTGTTGGTCCTGCTTGATCCTGTTTGTTAGAGGCCCATCTTGTAATCCCATGATTTTTATTTCTTCAAGAGGTTCAAGCATATTGAGCTTTTTTCCTAAACTGTTGTCATACCACGCAGGCCCAACTTGATGTCTTTTTTCGGCGTTTACTCATGCACGAGTAATCCATCAGCAGTGGAGCAGAGACTGAACAACTGAATTCTATCTTTTTTCTGTCCTCTTTTGTCCCTTTTTCATGTTTTTTGTACTATACTGTGTTGTTCGCACAGGTAACAACATTATCATCACTGGTGTACGTACTCTTATACACACTCGGCAAAAGAATATGTCAACGTTTATCATCCATCTTCCCTTTTCCCTTTGCCTGCATTGCATTGTGTCACGGAAAAAAATATACATAAAGTCATGTCTTATGACAGCACCAAGGAGGAAAAGGACACGGAGATTTAAGGACAATATATAATATTCATTCTTCTCTCCTGCTTAAAATGCAAAGCCTATTTTTTCTCTTTTTTCCAGCCCGCAGAAAGAATGAAAAAACGCATATTGCTGTGCATACTTGTTGTAGTCGTGAGTCTAAACAAAAAATATGAACAGAGCTGACAAGTGACAATTGAACTCGGGAAAATGATTTCACTCTTCGTCACGCTTTTTGTTCACCTTGGAGGCTGGCACTTTGCTCTTGCCCTTTTTCCTTTTTTTGCTCTGGTCGCCCAGAAAAATGGTTGGATATGATGATATGAAGGTGTTTCAAGAAATTGAATGGGAGCCCTTTTGACTTTTTGGGAATGATAGTATAGGTATATGGAGTAGAGTTGCAACAACAACAGCAGCAGCAGCTTGATAACTTACTTGACTCTTTTTCAATGAAAATTTGAACACAGAGAACAAGGAAAAATGTACACCTGATGATGACGACGAGAGAAGAAGGTCCATGAATAATGAATGCATATTATATACATCTATATATGCATCCAATAGTATCCATTCATGAGGAAAGGCATACAAAATGCAACATTTTTTTGTTCAGTTTTCTTCGACAATTGAATTGAATTGAGTTAAATTGAAAAAAGTGAATGCTGAGCGGAAGAAGGGAGAAGAAGCACAATAAGTGAATCTTGTAGAGGCTTTGGTGTTCTGGCTGTGTGTTGTGTAACAAGCGTGATGCATAGTGATGAACCCAAGCCCTCATTTTCAGTTTCATTTTGCTGAGAAAATGCAGTTGTGTTGCTTGATAATAATGATGATGATGAGAATGTTGTTGCAAGTCGATATCGTTGTGATGTAAGTTTTTCTGAGGATCCCACCCAAAAAAATCGTTCGACAAAAGTACAAAAGCATTGTTAACAACAACAACGACAACAACTGACCATCAATTACAAGAACAACAGAATCCAGTTGACTTGCTACTGCTGCTATTATTACTGCTGCATCATTCCTAACTCGCTTTTAGGGAACTGTGTGTACATTTAAAAATATCAGATTCGTGAAAAAACCAAAGAGAAGAATATATCTTCACCAATTGACCTGTCCATGTCAATAATCACCCAAGAATAAAGCAGTAAAGTGGGTACAAGTTTGTTAGCAAAATTGGATTGATGATACGACATACAAAGCCATTGTCATTTTAACCTTGCACATTGAACCATGATGTTGATGATGATCTTTAGTATGATACGACGAGACTACAAGACGACAGTAAAAACATGCGTTTTTACATTGTGCGTGTCATCCTTGCCTTGCAGTCTCACGAGGAAGAAAAAACCCACTGAAAAATTTAACGTAAAAGTTTATTGCTCGAAAAAAGCAGTAAAAAAGTTTGATAATATTGTAGACATGATGAGAATGATTTTTTGATTATTACGTTATTCCAGTGTCAATGTGACTAGAAAAATCAGCGTTTTTTATTGCCACTCGTATTATTACAAACAACACGACATGTGTGACTATTTTTTATACACATAAATGCTAATACTACAAAGATATATATATACAAGTTGTTATGTAAGTTGCTGTTATTGTATTTATAAAAAATAATGCTACACATGCAAGCTTACTAAAAGCAACAATACAACAAAAGAATAAAAATGCGTAATAAATATGCTAGTAAATTTTTAAGGTTTACAAGGGTAACATACCTACGTACACAAACGCAAACCAGATAAAAGGAATAAAAAGGAGGAGTAAATAAGTCATCTTCTCTGGTGACTCTTCTTCCTCCTCCTTTATGGACTTATATAAACACAATAAAATATGTAATACTAATGTTAGTACAGTATATAGGCCAATGGCCTGTTTGTATGTTCAATGATTGTAGTATTGTGTTGTAGCAGCACTAACACACATTATACTATTACACATTTTTTTATACACTGGCTCAGTGGAATACCAAGAAAAAATATAAATTAGTGGGATGCGTTTGACACAAAACTGTCATAGCATTTCTTTACAACTTTTGCTAATAATGTGAAGCAAGGAAAATAGAGAAAAGTAGTCGGCACATAATAGAATGTGTGTCACTTTTATTACCATAACCATTCCCAGTCCGACTTCATACTACAATTGCTCTACTGATGATGATCATGATGATGATGAGATTTTTGTTGAGAAAAATAAGTAATCTTTTTTTTCTTCTGTGTACTATTACTACTGCTGGTGGTGCTGTTGTTGTTGTAGTTATTGCTTGTGTATTATTGTGTGATTCAGTGTTAGCTGCGCTGCAGCAGCTACTTTCTTCTCCTTATCCTGCTACTTACTCCGACACAACATGTCACATAAAAAATGGGAAAATTTTCTCTGAAAGGAAAGTAAAAATCTGGCTTTAAATCAACAACAACACACATGCTCTTTATACACGCACACATATTATACCTACCTACATTACAAACTTGGTTTTGTCGCTTGCTGCTGCTGCTGGAATAATCGTCTTTTTTCTTTCTTTTGGGTTTGACTTGAGAGAGTCGAGAAGCAAAAAGATATATTGTACGGTTATTGTTGTGATAGTGGACTTGTTGTTGGGCTTTTTGGGCTATACTTTTCTGTCTCTCTCTCTCTCTCTCTGTAAAGAATATAAAAAGAAATATAATATTTTTTGCTTCCTTTTCTTAAGTAACTTAAAAGGCAGGGATAATATGGTTGTTGTTGGTGTTCTTGTATTTTATCAAAAGCAGCAGCAAATTGAGACATAAAATTTGTGAGATGATATTAAAAAGGACGAAGGGAGAAAGGGAGGAATGAGCGAGTTAACTTTATTCTCCTTTTTCTTCTTGCTCTTCTTCTTCTTCTTTGCGTATCCCATCTCGAAACAGAAATATGTGAGTGTGTGGAACAGAGTGCTTTGCGTAGATGAGCATAATAAAAAAGTAACCGTACTGGTAATAGTGGCACAATACACACACATGACAGGAAAATGAAATCATAAAAAAATCCCAGAGATTCATTTGGATACAGTTTTTTGTCTGCTTTTGTAGTACATGCTCTTGGTATGATGATGCTGAAAAGGAATACCGAATATTATCCTTGTCGTTTCTAATGTGCTCTCTTTTTCTACTTAACTCTTTTTGTAGCTGCATTTTGTGAAATGTAGTGTGTAGTACTACACCAGCAAGCAATTTTATGCATATTATTTATTGTTGTTGTTATTATTTTTGAAAGAGTAAATGCGTAAAAGCTCATTGTGTCTGTGTGTCTAGCTGACGACAGCAGCAAATAGAGTCACCAGTGCATTCCCAGCCTAAGCGACTCATTTTTTAGTTTTTGTATATGCTTCAGACTAATAATAAGCTGTATAACATGCCATGTGTGTTTCTAAATATTCAAATAGTCCAGAAAAAAACTGAAATAAATCTTTTGCTTCTATGTACTCTCTCTCTGGGCCGTATTGTATTTGCCGGGCCATGTAATGGAGACCAAAATAACAATACAATGACTTATTATGCATGATACAAGCAAATGTGCATTTCCATTATGCAATCTATATAGAATTCTGAGTATCCCCAGCCCGGAATAAAAAGGGAGGAAAAAAGGGTTGTAATTGTTTGTCTCTTTTCCAGGCCTTGGTCGTGACTTTTTTTTATCGGTTACGAGGTTACTACGTTACTACAACTGCTACCCTATCTATGAGCACTGCTTCTGTGTAGTAGTAGTTTGTGAAGATGAGTCAATTCTCTGTAAATAGCAAAAACGTTTCATGGGGCGTTGTTTTTCCTGTGTATAGTGCTGAATAATATGTATATCACACTGCTGTGGAATGAAAAATGTACACAAGATTCATATTAGCGGTAACCGAGAAAAAACAACTTTGGACAGAAATACTGTTTATGCCTTGATTTCCTTTTCAGTAGTTTATTTGCTTTGTTGATGTTTCAAAGCCAGATAAAAAAGTAGTGTGGAAATGGAAGATAGTATCGCTCCGTGTCTCTCTACTCTGCGAGTATGCCTTAAATTTTTATTATTATTGGGAGTGGGCCTGATACGGCAGCAATGAATATATGTACCATGTAGGCTCCAGTGTACTACTTTTTGTTGATTGTTGATTTTGCTCCGGTTTGCCTCTATCTTCAAAGAAAACAAAAATGGTATCCCTTCGGCAGTGTCTACACTCGTTTTTTACTCCGGTCTCGTCCAGAATTAAAGGTCAAGACGAAGAGAAAGAGTAATGTTGTATTTGTGGCTGGACTGATGAGCCACAACCCTTTCCCTCTGTGTACATTTTTTTCCAAAGAAGCACCAAATCAGTCAGTCAACTATGTAGCCTGACCTATCTTTTAGAAAGACGTCTTTTTTAAAAAGGAATACATATTCCAGAACAATAACACAAAAAAACTAGTCATGAGATAAATTTTCTTTCTTGATGATAATGCCATTTCTCAAATGTCTCACGTCTCACGCTCTTACAAAAACAGTAAGAATTCAATCTTGAAATGGTAATCCTCTTTGTTTCTCTCTTTGCTCATCATCATCTACTAGCACTACTGCTCCTTGCTCTAATCTCGATAGATTACATTTTCACGTCTCATTCTCCATTCCGCTACTTTAACAAATATATAAACTAAACTCATCTTCCTGACGGACCACGATGATGATGATGAAAATGGGTTTCCTCTTGAACTTGTTTCCCATGCTGCCTTGCTATTCAGTTTGAGTGTTTATAACTGTATGAACGGATATTATTGATGTTTCCAGTGGGAAAGAATGTGCCGCGTTAGCAGCAACATTCCTATCCTGTCAAACAGGCAGTTTGAAGCATTCCTTTGGAGAAAACAAGTTAGTGGCACAGAGTATCCAGTCTGCACACTACTACCGATCATCTCAAATTGCTATGTGGCTGCTCTTCTGTGAGATATCGATGGAGAGTATAGAGAATTGGGTAGATATTTCTGGAGTTTGTGTACTAGCTTTCGTGGAACAGTACATTTTTCCCTACACTTTCAACTTTACTAGTATTTCCCCCCACAAAATATACCAACATCTTGAAAAATATTTTTTATGCTTTACTATATTTCTGCCACTCTACCAGAAAGCACATTACATCTGAAAACGGAAATCTTCATTCAAGCGAAATATTTTTGTTTTGTACAGTTCACTAACTTTAAAGCTGCTACCACCTTGAAAAAGGTAGGGCTGCGTTTATTTCTGCCAGAGAGGGAAAAAGCAATTCCATATTGCCTTCTGTAAAATACATACATAGCCCTCTGAACTGTTAGAGTTTTCATATTTTCGTTTTTCTTGGTACAATCAGTGCACTTTTTATAATGGATTTGTTCCTCTTGCTTGTTTGGGCGTTTTCCCTGTTGAGCATGAAAGCGCTCAAAACTACAAGCCACAGCAAAAGATGGGAATAGAGAGAAAGGAAGGAATCAAGTAGAACCATGATTATCACCGTCATCATCAAGTATCATTTTTTGTCTGACTGACGGTTCTTGTTGTCGGTGTCATGAACTTTTTGATTTGAACTGCTGTACTGTCCATTTGTGCTGCTTTAACCAACCGGTTTATTTAGGTTCAAAGGTTTCCGAGAAAAAAAAACATGAGATCATTGTCACAAAGAATTGGATGTGGTTTTTAAACCCATTTCCTTCCAATGAATACGCTTTTGCCGGGTTTTTCCTAGGTCCACTTGTTTTCACAACAGTTAACCATCTTGGAAAATTCTATAAACTCATTTTCGCTGTTACTATAGAGTCATCATCATCTGAAATAGTATCGTTTTCCGTAGAGACTGCCAACACTTTTCGGTCATTTTTTTGTCCTTAATAATAAACGCTTATAGAAATAAAAATTGAGAGGAAAAAGAAAACCATGTCAAAAGAGATAGATATATAGACGGTTATTAGGTACGTGGTAAACTTTTTTCCCTTTTTCTTTGTACACTCATCTCTGCTCTCTTCTCCCTTTTGACATTTTTTCCCGCAGTTGATGCGCCAAAGGACGTTATCCTTCGTATTTATCTATTTACTCTTTCTCAGAACTGAACAAGACGTGTTCTTTTGCTGAGAGAAAGTCTCCTTGTTTCTCTGTTTTCCTTTTTTATTTCATCTCGATCCCTGTCCATCTTACACCACTTGTGAGTCATGTCGGGTTCGCAATAACTTTATTTGTAAATACACGACCAACTTTCTCCAAATGCTCAAAAAAGAGGAAAAAACTGAGAAAGGCAGAAAAAACTTGGTCTGTTTTTTACTCCCTCTGCGCAAAAATAGGAAGAAAGAAAGAAACTCAAAACAGAGTACACCGCTACAGCAGCAGTCCCTATTACCACGCTGAGTACCGCTGTTCTCTTTTATTTTTTTACTTTCTTCTTCTCCTTACTCCACTAGCCCGATTGTCATTGTGATCTCTTCCATTTCCTCCATCTTTTCCCTTTCATCTTGCCACTGTGTATTTTTTGCTTTGTTTTTTGGGCCTTGATCAGCACAATATTACATGACGAGCCTTTGCCACTCTTACTCACTTGTGTATTCACTCCTTGCGCTCTCTATTCCTTCATCGGACAGCCAACAATTCTGATGGCAGCAGGCATATTTTTCTGTAAACAAAAGCAATGTACAGTTTTACGATTATTAGCTAACGTGTAGTAACAATGGTGTAACTCTGATGTTAGTGGCAGGCTGATAATCTCCCTGAAAAACAACTTTCCATTGGCCATGGATTTTACTGTCGTGGCTTGGAAAACAAAAGAAGAAGAAAAAACTTTGCCAAGCGACACATTTCCATGACACTTCATATTATCTTGTTGACAAAAACGTAAGAGCTAACTTTTTTATAAGGTCCGAAAAAAAACTTCAAATAAGTTTCATCTGATCTGTGAATCTATCTGAGGTAGCGTGGGCGGTTTTTTTATTGTATTGTCCAGAACACGGATATTTGCCAGCATATTTACTCCCCTGCTTCTGTGGACATGTCTTGTAGTACCAGGAAATGAGATGATTTCAGCTTCTCAAGAAGCAGTTTGGTGTGAATTTTTTTGGCTATTTTAGAGGCATACAAAAGAAAGCAGAAGCCGCATAAATATGACGTGTACGCGAACTACATACGTCTTTTTTATCTGTACTTTTTTGTAAATTTTTACTCTGCTTCTTGGTATGGCCACACATTCCCTTTTCTTACCTTTGCATTTTGCCACGCCAGAGACGTGTATTCTGAGGAAAATGAATAAGAAGCCGGAGCGAATAAAAGAGGGAAACACAGGAGAAGAAGACTTTTAAATGGCTACATTAAAACAGCTCAGTAAGCGCTTTCTTTCTTTCTTGCCAAAATGATCAAGATCAAAGGGCAAAGATGGAGTTTTTTCTTTCTCTTTCTTTTGCGTCTTCATTCTTTCTTTTTTACTTCCTTCTTCTTAGCCAGCCACCACACCACCCTTTGCCGCTTTCTTTTTTGCTCTCCAAGTGCTCTTTTCTTTTTTTCGCGATGTTTTATTCTCGGAATGCTACTATTTCAGAGGAGTCTGCGAAAAAAAACGACAAAAAGTAGGAGACCAAGTACGGAGCTAAACATTAGAAATGATAAAAAACCTGCACAAATGTATCTACTAGAATCCCCACCTTTCCACTGGAGAAAAATACGGAAACATTTCCACTATGCAACCTTTTCAATTCAAACAAAACGAAAGAATTTACTGGTCTTTTCACTGCCTTGGCCACCAACCACTCTGGAATTGTATGGAAACAAGAGAAAGCAAACAAGAGAAAAATAAAGCATGTTTTGCAAAAAGAAACATGTTGCTAAGCCAGAGTGGCAAAAAAGAGAAACAAAAAAACTATACAACGGTCGTGTATGTGTGTGTGCTTTTCTTTTTTTCTGTTGTGGCAATGATGGCATTGTATTATTCTCTATGATAGCCTTGCTCTTGTTGGGTGCCAGGTTTTGTTGGTCTTATTTTTCACGCTTTCATTCTATTCCCAGTTTTCTTGTGCTCCTATCTAATCTAAAGAAATGATAAAAAAGGATAAGCAAGGTTTACAACGTCTCTCGATACTGCGACGACTGCTACTACTACTTCTGCTTGTTTTACTATAAAGCTGGTGAATGGAAAGGAACTAGCAAGGCAGAAAAACATGTGCTTTTTTGGGTCCTTTCTTCTTTCCTTTCTCTTCCACCTCCTTTTTCCCTTCTCCTGTCAAAATAATAATGTGAGAACTTTTCAGCCTGCTGCTGCTAAAACATTCATACAATCCATCTCCTCTCTCCTCTTGGAAGGATTCCTGACGATGATGATGATGATGACGACGCTGAGAATAAAAAGCTTTTCTGTTGCTACTCCAGACTCGACTGGTGCAGCACTACTGACTCTGAGCGAAAAAGTGAGTTTTGGAACTGTTGACAGGTTTCCTGGATCCTATAACTTCCCTTCCTGCTCCACACTGCCGTAATCATCATCACGATCATCAGCAACCATTTCTTCATCACGCTCATGCACAAGTGAGCGCTATAATTTTTTAAGAAAAACAAGCAGAAAAAACGGGGCAAAGATGATAGTTTATGAGTTGTAATCCAAACTTGAGAGAAACTATTTTTGTTACTTGCTTGCGTGAACTGATTCACAGTCTATTTATTTATTTGTTGTTGTGTTTCCGGTAGAAGAATGCACATTGATAATGGCGTTTCAAGTTTGGATACACAAGTTGCCCTGTTTTGTGCGGCTAAAAAAAGAAAAAAGGCCAGAGGGAAAGGGAAAAGAGCAGATTAGTGTGTAGTGTTCTGCTCTCTCTCTCTCTCTCCAACTAACATGTATATGATGAGACAGGCAACTTTTGCTATGGCACATCCACTTTCTCGATCCTTATGCCAGTGCCGCTCATGTAGGAAATCCCTTTTTCTTGAGAGAACCACGGGAAACTAAAGAAGCGTTTAGAAAATGGTGTATATAGTGCACAAGTTCATGGAGGAACGGTGAAAAGGTGCTAATCCTAATGAGTAATGACAACAACAACAACTAGCACACTTTCTTAGCCTACTACTCGCACGACAAGACCATTTTACCCTGCTGCATGCATACACTCATCCATGTTCCTGCTGTTAATATATATTGTCATACCATAGCATATACAAAGTAGTCGACGACAGGAAAATGAAGTATCCTCATTTGTAGCATGTGTCCAGCTACAATATTTCCATTTTTCTACAATCCAACGACTAATTCTACAACCCGATAAAAATGACTTGTGTTGCTGTGGCTTCTGCAAACTCTGCATTCTGCCTTTATAATACCGGAGACAAAAAACATTGATACGCCACAAGTTGCTCTATAATGTCGCGTGTGTGTAAGTTGAAGGAACATAAATAGCGAATGTGTTTTATGTGTGTGTGTGCGTTCTCCATTACTTATGTATGCAAAGCTTTTTTCCTATAGTTATGGTACGCAAAACCGTCAAGTAGTCTAATATACAGTAGTAGTAGTAGATAGTAAAAACATTATCCATTTTTTAAGAGCCCACACACCGAAAAAAAGCTGGAGGAAACGCAGAGGCACGTACGTAGCAGCACTGCTACAAAATTATTTATGAGATGGCCGCATAAAAAACTATGTACACACACAGGTTTAGCTGAAAAAATTATATTATAAGACTTGTAATTTACAGTACAATAATACCGAGTTAAGGTATATTTAGTACTTTGTATTGTGTCTTATGAAGCTTTCATCGTTAGTACAACAATAATAGTGTGCTGGTGTGTGTGTCGCTGCAAAACGGTCTTACATCCGCGTGTGTGACGGAGAATACTGTTGCACTTAATAAATAAGATATAATGCAAACATGATCTACATTCTTAAAAAACCTTTTTTCTGCAAAGCAGTTTTCTACACTTAGCAATTCTAAACTTGAGGGAATATTTCAGAAAAAAACTGAGAAGGACGGATTTTTTCATGGAGAACACAGGCATAAATAGTACAAAAAAAGTTTACACACACAAAACTGCCTAAAGTCTGTTTGCCAGTCAAGTGTTGTACAGACGGAGGAGTTTAAATTCCCTTGTTATTAGAAAAGCAAACAGTCTACAATACTACAGTGCAGCACATTTGAAAAAAAAAATCCTGCTTATTCGTTTCTCCGGCGAGTATGAATTCCTAGCGCGTAGGAGGGTGAGACGAGGAAGACAAGCAGACAGTTCTTTTTTGCTACAAGAAAAACCATTTCATTTTTAGAAAAAAAAAGCATGCATAGTTTTGTCGGTTTTTCTTTTTCTTTCTGGAACGGCACCCACATTCCTGATATGGCTTGCCATTTTCCTACAGTGGTTTCGCCTCAGTGAATCAGGTTTGAACTTTTTTCTCTCGTTTTGATGGTGCTTTGCGTACGTTTCTGTACGATATTAGTATGAACCTCCATTAAAGTGAATGCAGGTTAGCAGTTGTAATTAAGAAGTTTTTTTCAACTTTGTATTCTAGGAAAACATTTTTACGTAAAAGGATGTCGAATCGTCATCCACTAGAGTAAATGTGTGGGACGTTGCCTAAAACTGTGCCTACGGTAATAAATTATTGTGTATTTAAAAATTATTTCCGATTTGGTGCTCTGCAGGAACACTAATATTTGTTCGATGAAGCAAGGTGTGGGTGGTCTTGCTAGCGCTCTCTCAGGCAAGTCTCGTATGCATTCACCCGTAAACTTGTACAAGTCTGCTACACTCTGCACTAGACAAACAAAACAAAATCGGCCCACATTTTGCTTTCTCCTACTTATCCCAACTTTTTCCGTTTTTATAAAAAAGTAATAACCTAAAGTTAAATATTCTCAAAACAGCAAGACCTGCTAAACGTTGCATTTTGGCATTTATACCTTGTACCCTTAGGTGATAGTAGGTACAACAAGCCCATTGTTCTAACCAAACAAGAAGGAAAAAAGCTGGTAGTATATAGACACTCTTGATATTTGTTGTTGCTGAGTAAACCTATTGAAAATTCACAACGTTGAATTACAGAGAAAGCAAAATGCACTAAAATGTGCTTTACTTGCCTGAAAGCAAAAATTCATGGTCATTGTCGTCATTGCCATAACTAGGATGTATATTTTTTGTGATGATGGGATCCATGATGACGTGAGTTTATAACTGAGTTACTGCCAACTTGCAGGAAAAGCAAAAAAACAGCAGAAACACAAGTAGAAACATTTTAGATTGCCTCCCTGAAAAAAAAATATTACACAAGCAAATGGTAAAACGTAATATTGCGCTATGTACTAACGCAAGTAAATGGAATAGGGTACCATTTCCCACGTGAAATGTAGGTAATGCTAAGTACATACAATGTCTTTTTAAAAAAGCTAGGCAAAGTGCAGAGAACAAAAAACACACTTAAAATGCTAGACAAGACGCGCACGTTGTTTAGTTGGTTAAATGACGGACAAGTCAACACAGCAGTCCAGGCTCAATGATGACGATCATCCTGTACATCTTTCTCCTCTGACGTTCAACAGTAAAAGTAGCAGAACATTTTTAGCTCATAATATTGCATTATCAAACAACAAGGAGAAAAGAAAGAGAATTGGCATCAAGAAAAAAGGACTTGTTCATTGGCCCTTCTCTATCCCTTTTTGTTTTTTTTACCTTTTACCATCATTGTACAAAAAACTACTTTTACCAACCAAACCAAAAAACTCTACTGAGAAAGTCGAGCCAGTACATTTTAAGCAGTTTTCTCCCTGAATTTATTTTCTTCTTGTTCTCTCTCCTTGACAGTGTGTAAACTTGTGCTTAAAAAGTTTCGAGTTTTCATTTAAAAAAGAGGGAGAATGAAAGAAAGAAAAAACTAAGGGAAAGCAAGAAAAACAGGATTCCTGTTTGTTATCCAAGCATATACACTCTCTCCCTATCTCTGTTTCCCTTACTTAAAGAAAACAATACCACCACCACACCGCACCACCGCCATCACCTCACCATCACCACCTCCGTGCAAACAAACAGATTTCACCGAGTCATACAGAAAACAAAAAGCTACTAAAACAGGAATTCTTGGGAACTTTTACTTTTTCCTTGGAAAAAGTACTTCTACAGAAGTAGAGAAGCTATGATGACATTGGTCATCATGCCATCATCTTATACTCTCGTCCTTCTCACAGTCGCATCATCATCATGCTGTCTGATGCTGTGCAAGTTTTAACTTGTTATTTCTTCTCTCTTTCCTTCTCTAGCTTTGTGCCACGGTGATGATGATGTTGATGATGATAATAATGTCGTCCTTCTTCTTGTTGTTTTGACTATAAAGCTACTGTTACATAACTCCACTTGCCGTTTATTGCCTTTCTTCACACAAGTACATGACTTGGTTGCTCCTTTTTCCTTTGCGGCGGCCGGGATGACGCTGACAAAGTGAAAGAATGCGACAGAAAAGAATAGAAACGGAGAGATACAGAAAGGGATAAAAATTTATATAAAATATATTTCGAATGCGGTGGTAATAACATTATTATGATGAGAACGATGTGACGCTCTGTGACTTTGCGACTTGACTGAACTACTGCTCCACAACGGTATTCTACGCAAGGACGCCCATTTATCCAAACGGTTGTGTATAGCGCGCAAAAGACAGAGAAAGAGAAACAGAGAGGCATCCTTTGATGATTCCACTCTCCCTGCTTTTCCACACACACAAAAAAGCTGAAATACCAAAAACCTTTCCAAATTTAGTAAGCTCCATAGGCATATAGGTAGAGTTTGTTGTTGTTGCTATCTAACCGAGAAAATCGGCGGTGATAAAAGGTGGTGCGTAAAAACGCGACACTTTCATCCTTGGCTTGACTCTGATTTGATGAACCGTGAATGGAATCTGTAAATTAGTTTTTTATACATGTCTACACTCTCTGACTCCTCAAACACAACAGAGTGACAAAAAAATACCAAAGTGGCAATAAAATGTTAAGCTAGTGAACTGGATTAGGTGATATGCGTTATACCGCCACCGCTGTTTCCACCACCACTTTGCAGAGAGTGGAAAGCAAGTTGAGGCCCGATTTTTTTCATCTTTTTTCCAACCATTCTAAATACACCGAGAAGTAATAAGATGAAGTAAAAACGCACATTTTTTACGACTTGTGAAAAAAAGAGTAATGAAATCCTCCTCTTGTTCCTGCTCCTGCTACTACTCATCTTTTTCTCCATCATTCATCCGGCACTTCAGAGTCGTCTCATTTCAAACCTGGCTCAACTAACTAACCAACTAATATCTTTTTTTCTTCTTCTCTGCTCCTACCACGACCATACTAAACTAGCTTTTTCTCCACTTTGAAGTCATCACAACCATAAAGCCAAAGCCCAAAAAAAGAATAAAATAGCAAAAAGTCGTTCCTTTTTCCATAGGAAAGGTAAGAAATTCTTTTTAAAAAGGAGTAGAAGAGACTGTTAAATTGTACAATAACTGTAGTAGAACTTCACCTTAGCATTCTCATTCTCACTAACGAAAAAAGTACAAGTTTGCCGAAGCGCATGCATGAAGCAGCTTAACTTTGCTTGAGGCATTATTATCATCATCGTGCTCGTCTTCATCATCATCCTTCTCAAACCTTATCCACATTTTTCGTAAAGTCGTCGTTTCATTTTTTGTCTACACGCATTCTACCTACCATATTATAACAGTCCTTTTGGTCTTTTTTTCATCGTCAGCCTCAACAGCTACACACACATTGACGATGATCGTCATAAAGTCGTCCTCCTGTCTATTCTATTTTTTTTCTCTCTCTATTTAGTATTACTATATAACGTGTACACATACCTATTTGATCCTCACTGTTGCCTGCTAAACATGCACTCTTCATTCTGTAGTAAAAAATCCAACAAGATCTTATAATATGCACACAGTTGAAGAAAAGAGAGGCATCATCAACAGCGCAACAACGGCAGCAAAAACTTCACTTGTATTTTTCATTGCCCACGTAAAAATATGTATTCTGGCATGCAATGCAATGCTCACTGCTCTCCCTACTTGTTCAAGTAGCAAAATAACTTGTGTGTATGCCTAAATGCCTCATGTTCTTATATAAGCAGACCAGCAGCAGCAAAAGCCTGTGTGAGCCTGTTCGCCTGTGTGTTCCTTCGTTTTTCATTCCATTTTGACTTGGCTTCACCTTCCCCAGCTCAGTCAGTTTTGGTTCGCTGGGCGACGAGTGAGAAACACTCTCTCCGTGTCTCTTGTCTGTGCAAGTTCCTTTTGTGGAAAAAAAATAGTTTCTCTCTTTCTGTTTATTGTTTGCTGGCTTGTATTTGGTGCGGTGACTGAAGTTTGGGTTTCCGTAGTGTGATGGGATGTGTGTTCTCTGTAGGAAAAAAATAAAGCCAGTCAAATTCTCTCGGTCTCTGTGTATTAAAAGTATATGGTGGGTCGTATAATATTTTATATGGGCATTTTTCCCTGACTCTACTTTTCTACTTTGGCTGATTATGAACCGAGAGAGTGGATTGAGAGAGTGTGGTGTATGTTTTTGAAGACTTTTTGAAGCAATATTAAATGTATTTTGGAGAACACGGCAAAGGGGATTATTACAGGGCAATAGTCTTCTTATTCCCTGTGCAAAAAAGTCTGATTCAAGTTGACTTTGGAAAAAAGGAACAGAACATATATAACGTATATATTATAGCAGGAGCAAAATATAGGAGTGTTTTTTTCCGGGTTGGAGGAATATCCGTGTAAAAAGGAAATTTATTTGAAGAATTAAACAAGTTTGTTCTGGATGTGTGTGCAAAATAAAGTCGGAATTCGGAATAAAGCTTTAAATCTGTAGACAGAGAGAACTGAAAGGGGAACAAAACTTTTATAGGAAAATATTAAAATCTTTTAGGGGCTTTAATACTCTGGGAGTATAAAATGGTGATTTCCGCTGGTGACCGGAATACGGAATGAATAGAGAGCGAGAAAAATGTGCTTTTTGTGAGTTGGCCTACTAGTACATGTGTGTGTTGTGCATGTGCTAAGCTGGTTGATGGGATGAAACCATGCTTAAATATTTACCGTAAAAAATAAATAATGCCCATCTGAATGGACTGGACTAATTCGTTTGGTAATATTCTGTCGGTAGCAGAGAAAGGATTTACTTATCTGTGCTTAATATCTTCCATAATGTTTTACTATATCTGCTGACCAAATAAACACACGCTGAACGTTGATCATAAAAAAAGACTGCGAGTTTGTAAAAAAATATAGAGTGAGAAAAAATTTCCTGGAAGTTTTTCCCCAGTGATTAGTACTATCATAAATGATAATATGATATTATTACATACATATAATAAACTGTTGTGCGATGACACAAGATGAGTCTTGGTGACAAAGCCGAACTACTATACTCTTGGAACAGTTTATAATAACAATTTGGCTATCGGCTCCGTTTTGTGCATAGTACCCAACCACCAGAAGAAACTGGCAGATGCTTCCTCACTTCACGGACTGCACACACAAGTAATATACAAGGGATATTTGATATCAGCAAAAAAATAAATAACAAATGGTGTTGTTGATGCGTAACATGGAACAGGCATAAAATAAAAAGTCTATAACATTTTCGGTAGACACTTCCACATTATCATATTACGATACCGTATTTAAAGTTGCGTTTGTTTTTTCATCGAGAAAAAAGTGTTCAAGTTGAGATACTCTCACACTCTTCTGCTGTTGCTACTAAATAACTATAAAGTATCTAAGCGATAGTTAAGCAACTCCCTTTTACTGCCTCAAGTGGTTGAGCACATCAAGACAGGAAAGAGAATTTAAAGGAAAAATCGTTTTCAAAAAGAGGCAGAATTTGTTGTTGCTGTTGCGTGTCTGCTGGATTGAATGTGTTTTGAAGGCTTTCAAAGACCAAGCTAGTGAGAGAGGGATTAAGTAGGCTAAAAAGAGGGTGAAATTACCGTCAAGTATCCGTATCATCATTACTATCATCTTCCTCCATCTTCTGCTTGCATCCTCCTCATCATCCTTACACATCCAACTACCACCACCACCATACCACGACCCTCATCAACATTATCTGAATCATCGTCTGCAGATTTGAATCTGTGAAACAGACTGACTTGCTAGAGATACTTACACAACAAACACGCACACACAACAAAACTTATAGAGAGAGAGGAAAACTCAAACTCTGTCAAAATTGTTGCTTCTTCTTCATCGTCTTTAGAGTGTTTAGTCTCGGGTCTTTGTTCCTTGGCTAAGAAGCCGTAGAAAAGTATTTTTGTCCACATTACCATACGAGAAAAAAACTCCTAGTATACAATCTTCTCGGCCTTTTTATTAAGGCTTGGGTATATAAAAAAGGGCTAATGTAATGTAAATGAGAATGATAAGAGGCGAAAAAATAAGTGTTTCGTTTAAATAAAAGAGTCTTGTTTCCGAGGAGCAAAATAATAATGAGCATGATGATAATTCTATGGTGATGTGAAGATGACGATGGGAAAAGACGTACCAACTGCACCGACATTGCTCTTTTGCCAGAAGCCATCATCCTCCTCATTGTGGCTCTTGTCGTCGACAAAGTGAATATCACCACTTTTCTACTCTACACAAGCAAACTAAGGAACTTGGCATATTATCTCGTTGTTAGTGTTGCGGCCGCCGCCAAAATAACAAAAAACCATACAAAAGGAGAACCATGCTAAAAAAAACTAACTACTGCTACTCAAAAGTGGTAATAATGATAATAGATGAATAAAAGTACAAAAAAAGAGGTAAAGTTGATGATGTTGTTGTACGCCTGCTATTTTACTTAAATACGATATTATATTAGACAAGTTCACATGGTTAACATTCTCTAGCTTGGCTTGAGTAAATGCAATTTTTTAGGAAAGGAAATAGTATTTAAAAGCAACCGAAAGGATTTTTAATAGCTCTGCGTTATTACATAGGTGCGTTGTTGTTGTTGTTATATAGCTGTTAAATTCGTAGAGTTTCACTGTGCAAGTGTTTTTAAATGTGGTGTCAAGTACAAGGAAATAGAACGCGCGATGATGGTGATGTTTTTGAATAGTGCTACTACTACAACGGCTAATAGTTATAAGACGAATTTTGTAGCTGTTGATGGAGTTTGTTGTAATTCGGTACACAAGCAGGACTACAGCTCCATCATCATCCAAAGCATCTTGGGCGACTTTGCTCTCATCTTCGGAGGAAAAAAGGCCGACTGTTGTTGTCAAAGACGTAAGTACTTTTAAATAGAGTAATAATCATAATATTAGTATATGGCGCTCTAGTAGTAGTTATCGAGTTAGATTAACTTTTTAAAAAGGGAGAAAAAAAAGCAGCGAAAAATGTAAATCTTGGTTGTAAAAGGGCGTTTAGTGCGCTGTTGCACACTAAACAGAGAGAAAGCTAATAATGTTGGCGGTGTTATTATTGCTTATTGCCACATATTATCATCTTTATCGCTGTTTAACAGAAGACGTAGTAAGTAGCAGCATTAAAGTTGGTAGCTATCCACTATGCTATCACTTTTATCAAACATGCTATAATAATAATAGTATAATATGGAGCTCTACTACACAAGCCATTATAGTTTTTGGTCATCATTATTATCAAGCTTGTATATTATAATAGAGCCTGTGTGTGAATGAATGTCGGTGGCGGTATGAATGTTTAAAGTGGTGCCGAGAGAGTCATGACATATTTGGAAGGAAAATGCTTATAGTTTTGTCACTTCTCTCTCTCTATGATGGTCCATCCAAAATACGCTTGTTGAGATTGAGAGCATGTGTTTGAATGCGAGGTGGAGTCGATTTTCTCAACTGAAGTGTTATTTAATAACATCCCGTTTTAAAACTGCCATTACCATTAGCACAACTTTGCTATGAGATGATGATGTTGTTGCTCTGTGAATGAAAAAGTGGTGGTAGCAGAAGAAATGAGGGAGGATTGAGCTGCAGAATAGCTTGTAGCAGTAGCGACAGCAGTAAATGTTAAATTCTAAAGCAACTAGTAAAATGCAATGACAAGGCCAAGGAATTTTCTTTTTGGGATTGAAAACGGGTCCCTTTTTTCCTTTTAAAAGGTTTTTCACAACGAGAGCCTTGTCTCTGCAAGGGGTACACTGTACACCTCCTGCTTGGCTTGTTTCTTTTTTGGAGCATTTTCAGTCGCATTTACATTGTTGTTGTGCAAAGGGATAATGTAATATGGGATGATGGTAGTATACAAAGAGGGTAAAAGCTATTCATGAAAGGGATTGATGGCTTCTTCTTCCATCCATATGTACATACCTAGCTTACGTTTTTCCTCCTTTCCTCTCTCTCTCTGGTATGGGATGGGAACAAACGAATACCGACATCTTTATTTTCCTGGCCATGCATTTAAAAGTGTTGTGTACACATTTTTGTAAACCTATGTGCATTCTAAATACCATATAAGCATCTATGAACAGTTTGTATTTTGTATTACTCACAGCAAACAATACTGAGAATAATGATAATAATAATGCAGTGTGTGTGTGTGAGGAGGAAAAAAGGTGAGAAGGAGCACCAGCAGTTTGCTTAGGCAATGGAGAAGTATTAAGGGCAGTGAGCAATCTTCTTATCGTAATCGGCAAGGAAAAAAATGCAGTGGTGGTGGAAGTGTATTGTTATGTGTGTGTATGTACGCATGATGTTGATAATAAATAAAATTTTAACAAGAGTATTATTTATCCACGCTTGAACTAACTGACGAGCTTAAGTAGAGGTAGTAGCTGCAGCACATTTTCTGTCGTTTTCTTGTCGTGTGTACCTTTTTTATCATCATCCTCGTTGGCTTTTTTCAAAAATATTCCCTTCTTTGCGCGTCTTGTTGATATCTTCATTGAAGCATGCATGTTTTAGCATCATCGTCATTGTCATGAATCGTCATAGTCATTCTCATCGTCATCAGCATCCATCACGAGACAAGGGAGGAAACAGAAGGTATGCATGCAAGCATGTCCGAAAGGTACAAAGTACAAACAAACAACATTACTTGTTATCAATCCAGGTATGTATGTTGCCAGGCATGTTACGTAGTCCTTATCATTCTCATCACCGTAGTTATCCGACTGTCGGAAGGGGAAGTGTATAAGGTACACAAAACGCTTTAGTTTTAACACCGACTGATTAACTCCATATTATTCTCCTGGGAATAGAGAGAGAAAAAAAAGGAGTAAAGAAAGAACAGGAATGACGACAGCAGAGTAGAACAGAGAAATAGACAAGTAATCTAATATTTATTTGTTAGGTATGCTCAGGTACAAGGTCCGTGTATTTGAATTCATGGAGCACTTGCGTAAAAACAGGGGAAAGGAATGTGCGTAAGACAACGACGTATCTACCTAAGCGCGTTATTTTTAGATACTTCGTAGACGTAATACGTGTTTACCCTGTCGCTTGTCACTTATTGACAATCCACAGTAGCTTTTGTCGCTCTATTCTCACTTGAGAAAATGAGCGTGAAAATAGCTGGAGGTGTTTGGTGTTTGTAGTAGTGGCTCTCTGGTAGGAATATGTAGGCACAATAACAATTACGGTGAAATTGAGAAAGGGAGGCAGAAGAAGAAAATACGTTTGTATTTTTCTCACCGCCTAGTTGCCTGTTTTTCTTCAAAAGTGTGGAGTCAATGTTTCTTTATTTGCATGCAGGCGTGCAGTCCTTTTTGTCATTCAAGTAATAAAACAATGACACGAAAGAAGTCAGAAATACAGTAAGAAGGACCTCCTACTTACTCCTCTTCGTCTTCTTT
The DNA here is from genome assembly GCA_029691765.1 of Entomobrya proxima. NCBI lineage: Eukaryota > Metazoa > Arthropoda > Collembola > Entomobryomorpha > Entomobryidae > Entomobrya > Entomobrya proxima. Next base: position 10,724,465 of record CM056173.1, read on the forward strand.
TTTACACGCTGTGCTCACAGCAGCAGTCAGTCTGTTTATGTGAACATCTAAGAACCGATATATAATATTTTCCGTTTGTAGCAATCCAAAAGCAAAAAAGGCAGAGAGTTTAGAGTAGATACGTAGGAAGGTAGGCAGTTGACACCAAGAGCAGCACACAATTTTCCATCCTCCCAACACAGGTATTTAACTTGTTTGTTTGTAATAATATGACAACAATCAAGCAGAACAAAACAAAAGGCCCACAAGAAGAAGAAGAAAAAAGATATCAATGTGAGATAGAGTCATTTTCCCTATTCTGTAGAGCTTCCTACTGTTTTTCAACGGTGCGCTGCTATCACGGAGGTACAAAATGCCCTCTTCACCTTTTCCACCACCCTTATTGTTCATCTTCCCATCATGCATCCTTGTTTCCTTCGGTAGGCTTTTCTCACATGAAGTGCTAAGTAGTGCGCTTCTACGAGGCAAAAAAGACATTGACGACAAGTTGAACGAAAAACGATATTGTAGAAATATATGGTAAAATGGCGTTAGTTGCTAGTAGTAATAGTATAGTTACTTAACGTGCCAACATTGGTATTTTATTGGTGGCTCAAGAAAGAAGAAAAAAGGAAAAAGGAATAAAAACTTGGGTGGGGTGTCACTTGTCAACTTGTAAACTGACTTGTTGTTTTTTCTCTGGGCTGTATTGTAGCTATGTATTGTCTTTTTTTCGTTTTTCTGTTTGCATGTAGTCAGTAGTTTGTACGGCAGAAGCAGCAGCAGTCTTCTAAAAGTAGTATTTAACACGATGACGTGAAAAGGTACATGGGTATATAGCTGCTGCAGACTGCACACACTTCCATCACCATCGTCAGCAGCAGGAGTCATTGTCCATGCATTAAGACAAGACAGAAAATTGATGCGTGCAAAGTCAGGGGCAAAGTTGGCACTACACAAAGTCATTCCGGGGTGATGATGATGGCAATGATGTGTGCAACACTTTTAGCACTTGTCATTCCTCTTATTCCGCCATAGCACCGTTTTTTATTTCCTTTACTTTTTTTCGTGTCACTTTGCACTCTGCTCGGGGCATGGTCAAACTTGGCAACAAACTGTCACTGCTGCTGCTAATTTCTTTATACATGCTTTGTAGTATACAACATGAAAATCCTTTGCTATTATCGTCATCATCATCATTGCTGCACCATCAACCCCAATAAATTTTTTGCGTGAAAAAAATAAAACTTTATCCGTTTTACCAACAACGTGAGAAGTACATGGCTCCTACGTTTTTTACCTTTCTTATTGTACCTCGGACTTTGGCATTTTGATTTTCTTTGGATTGTTTCTCTATTCTCCTTGGAGACTGCACTCGAGTACTAGAAGCTCGCGGAAAGGTTACCAACACACACGAGTCCTCTCATCTCAACAAAAATGTTTGTTGTTCTTGCTTTTTTCTCTACTTTACTACTTCTCCTCTCTGTGCTAATAGCCAACCTTACACAATCATCAAAGGAAAACTATGATCATCATCTTCATCACTATATATTCTACTTGTACCGCTATTATTGGTTTTCTTGTTGTTTGTGTCCAACTCTCTTTTCCTCTTGACCGTCATCGATACACACAATATAATGCGGTCTGTATTGATGCTTTATTTTCTGCGTTTCCCATAACCTTTTATTTTTCTCTCTCCGTGTTGTCCAGCAAATGATTCCTTCTTCCCTTTTCTTCTAGACATTTTCCTTTTCCAGTTACTCTCATCTTAGAAAATGTAACAGTGTTCATCCTTATATACCCTCTTATCTTCCTCACTCTCTGGAAAAATGACCGCATGTGGAGAGACGAGAGAAAAACGAAAAGAATTGTAAGTGTTTCCTTCTCTCTTTCTTCGTCTTGTGTGCTCCGACACTCTCCACACACAACTGCAACTCTCTCATAATAGGAAAAAAATATGTGCTCTAGCCTTCTTGAGCTTGAGCGTTTTTTTACTCTTCGTGAGAAAACTTTGGTTTCTCCCCAAAAAAATCCAAGTAGGCAGAAGGAGTAGTGGAGAGAAGCAAAAATTCATTCCTTCCAGACGAACAAACCCAGTAAAAATGTGTAAAGTGAATGGCTGGATGACCCTTCCACTTTTGCTTGCACACACACACCATCCTATAATCATCATCAGCATCATCATCGTCTTGGTCGACGTTCTCGCAGATTCTTCGTCTTCTTCTTCCCTCTTGAGAGAGTTTTTTTTCATTCTGTGTGTGCACGCCATCCTGCCCTAGCCTTACTCAATAATACTTGGATATTATCCATCCATTCTACACCAATACTATAGCCACGAGTATCATGAGAACTGAAAAAAATAAAGAATAAGAGAGGCCTATGGACAGCTTCATAAAGTTGTTATTACCCTCTATAAAATAAGAAGGAAAAAAGGATTTTTTTCGCTTCATAACATTTTTTCTTCCTTTCTTCCATGATATTATTATGGTGTGGCATGCTACATTGTATATAGGTGGTGGTTGTAGTAGCTGAGGTGGTAATAGTAAACCATTTTTATGCTTCCTCACATAACAGAAAACGTGCGTATCCTTCGTATAAACTTTTTTTTACTTTCAATTGTATCCTTAGCTTTTTGAGAGCTTTTTCCTATAATAATATATCCTTCACTATGTACTGCACTCTACTGGCCAATCACCCTGCAATATAATATAATATAGAAATTTCTTAATACAGACACATGCACAAAACATTATTATTATTTTATATCATCATGAGCCATATCCTAGGAGTTGCCTGTGCCGACATTTTTTGCTCATCTTATCCACAAAACACTGAACTAGGCTGATTTTTTTGCTCACTGGAGACTCCACACTTCTGTCTGGAGGGCAGCGACGACATTAGGCCACACACCACACTTATTATTGCAAACAGGAAAGAAAGCTATCATCCGAAAAAGTACACATAGTTTGATAGTTTTTTTATATATCAAAATACACATAAAAAGATTGCTCGATATGGGTTTCTCTTCTCTGCTTGGAATGGTAATACCATAAGAAGATGCTCTCTTTTTACAAGGTATACCAGCAGGAATTGGACGCTGCTTTTGGAGAGTTGTCAGATTACAAGTTGACCAAAAAGACCAGAGCAAAGCCAACAAGACACTGATAATAGAAATGACAATAATAATAGTAATAATATTATTGTTACTATTCCTTTTTTATTGTGGGCTGGCAAGGTTGTTGGCGTGATGGCTCTTCTTCTCTTTCTAAGATTAATACTTTTTTACCCACAGCGTCAGCTTACATTATTGCTATTCTTTTGCCGTAGTTGTAGTAGACGACCGTCGTCGCCATTGAATTCACAGAAGAAGCAAAACTGCTGCGGCTGCTGCCATTATGAAATACAGGAACAAAATATAAGTTGATTGGCAACTATACATTTTACTCTTATTGTGCATTTTGTGTTTTGCCAAAACGGAAAAATATCCTTTTGCTTATGGATGAGCATAAAAAATTGTCAAATGTATGAAGGAAGAGACACGACTACATTTCTCTCCAGAGGAATTGATTAAATTGTGCGTAGCACTGTCAACTTTGTGTCTCTAACTAGTTATTATATAAAAAATGTGCATTCTATTTGTGCCTCCATGTCTCTCATCACAACTTTGTATTGTGGCTCAGTTTCAGCCTCATATACAACAACAGCAGCAGCTTTATGTTAGGGAGAAAATAAAGAACAGACGGATAATACGTTGATGATCCGCGAGAGACAGAAGCCGTATTGATTTCATACTGGGGAAAAAAGAGAGAAAAAATAGGAAAATAAAAGGAGCAAAATAATGGTTGCTGCTGTTGCTTTTACTCCTTTTGCCATTATTATTTTATACGACACATCATTACTATGCACAGCTCTCGGAGACATTAAACGTGTTTTACTGAAACGACTCTCTGACAGACAGACAGAGAGATGAATGAAGCGAATAATAATGGGACAGTCGTAAAAAACCAGAATAAAAAATGACTTTCCTCTCTCTGTGCTCTTCTCTTGCTAAAAGTTATACTGCGTTTAATATTATGCTACTTCTTTTCAGACGTCACCCTCTCCATTCTCCTCTCCATCTTTTATTTGTTTGCTGCTTTTTGCATTGTTGACATTTGGTTTAAAAGAGTGAAGTAAGTAGCAGTATATTATAAACGGGCTCATCACTGAGTCAGACTTTTGATGAAAATCATCAACCAAAAATATGCAATCAACGTTTTTCATTTCTCATCATCATCCAAATCAACGTCCCCATCTTGCTTGGCTCTGTGTATATGTCTTTATTACGATTATTAAGGGGAAGGACGACTCTCCTGTTTCCGTTGTTTAAAAAAAGGAAATAGAGAGATTAGTTTTTCATTTTGTGCGCCTCATTTTCCTTTTTTCTTTTTCTTGCATTCTTTTTAAAAGAAAAATTATTCCCCTAGTCTTGATTGTAATTGGAAGACAGAAAGAAGAAATGGGTTGGCTTCAAGTAGGTAGTATATGAAGTAACAGTGGAGTTGATGATGATCCCTTTTCTCATCATCCTCATCATCTTGATTATTATTGCTATTATTGTGATTGTAATGATGAAAATGAAGATTATCTTGTGGCATCTTTTCTCTGTGCTCTGCTTATATGGCTTCTGCCGCTCGTGTGCCCCGAGAACTTGGCCACTGCTCCTGTTACATGGCAACAGTAGCCCATCTCATTTTTTTCAACCATTTCATCGTAAAAAGTATCCTAATCTAAAAAGTGACCTTCAATCTCCAATGTATCTTCAAATAATTGCTATTATTGCAATTCTGCTGCTAACCTACCCACATCCACATCACTAGTAGCGTGTACATCCTTTTATTTAGGTTACCTCTTGGTATTGTCTCTATATATCTTCGGGTATGAAATGCGAAAAATGCAATTTTGCAATAATGCTCTTTTGATTTTCATCATTATTATTACTACAGGTTTTTCTACATTATTGCTCTCTTACCTATTGCATATTATGGCCCTCTGTAAGTAATCAAAATTTTCACTTTAGTGTCAGTCCTACCATAGTACATTGTGACTAGCCTCTTTGCAGCCAGATATTAAACGTTATGACTGCCATATCATCCAAAATAATCCCTTTTTATTATTCTTTTAGGGGAAATACGTTGATTATTGTTGAACAGTACATGCTGCTTTGCTCTTTGTGTACAGCTTCTTAAAGCTGTGTGGACTGCAGCAAGTTATTTATTTCCTGTGCCTATCAATTATACACATTTAGCCGATAAGAAAAGGAAAAACGACTGCGACGACAAAGAGCACATGCTCCTCGTCGTCGTCGCTCTGATAGCAAACTATATTATTTTTTTCTTCTTTGCCACAAAATAGGCAATAATAAAGCCATCTTGAACAATATAAGATGATATTCTCTCAAGTAACAAGGAAATAACGCACAAGCCTCCCCAAAAAACTTTTTTTAATGACCTGAGAGTTTGGTGGTTTGGGGACCCACAGATATTATATCCGCTGCTGTTATTATTATTATTACCACCACCACCACTACTGCTACGTATTTCTCATCATAAAATATGGCTGTTTGGAAACAGATTTTGTTCAAGTCGTACTCTTCTCGCACTCATCCTTTTGTTCCCCACAAGACAATGAGGGAAATATGAAGAAAAAAAAAGTTTATGGATTCTTTTACACTGCAAAGTAGACTTAGATAGTAGCATTATCATCAGCAACAAGGATCTTTTTGTTCTTCAGAAACTCTTATTTTACTGCTGCTGCTGTTGCGTTGCTGTGTGTTGTCCTCATCCGTAATGTTCCCAATATATCCAAAGTGAAAACCAAACTTGATCATCATTTTCATCGACGTAGCCGTTCGTTATTATTATTATTACTTACTACTACTACCACTTCTACTACACAGCCATTATTATTATTATTATTACTATTATAATATTATACAATCGGCCTGATGGTATATTGGCCTGTGAGACTGATAAGAATTGATGATGGAAATTAGCATTCCCCTTCTTCTTCATCTTCATTCTTCATCTTGAACCACCATCACCACCACACCACTGCGCTAGTATAAATTAAAGGGGAGAGCCCCACTTAAACCACTGCTTATGTCTCTTGGAATGCGTATAATGTACGTGTACCTTTAATACTAATAACAAGCGGAGCAACCCGACCGACCACCTTTTTTACTCCTCTTCTTGTCTTGATTCAATTCTCCACAAATACAATACTTGCAGCGATCCCGTCCTCTTCTTCTTTTTTAGTGGCAAACCCATGAATAATGCAATCCATCTTATTTCTCATTTAATTTTTTTCCCTGTGCGTCGTCGACCGTCGTGGTTCAAACCGTAATCGCAGGTATAATCATCAGCACAGCATATATAGCAGCACAACAACATTGTAGTCTCTTGATCTTGATCAGCATCATGATCATACTTGCTTATTTCTTTTCAGTTAGTCAGCAGCGAAATCCTTTAGGCGGACTTGATATATACGGATTTTTAAAAACATTTAGCCTACTAGCTATAATATATGATGGCATGATGTGCTCTAAACTGTGGGATAAAATTTTTGTGCATTATAAAAATCCATGCAAAATGGTTTTTTAATATTATTTAATGCGCAGGCAGACAGGCAACAACACGGTTTGCATTGAATCTGGTATGCATATGCACACACACTTGGACCATTTGAAAATCATGTTCAGGTGAAATTTAATGGGCAATTTATTATTATTGCTCTAAAATGAAGAGGATTCCTTGCGCCTCTTCAGGAAAAAAACACAGCAAAAAAATTGCTCACTAGAGAGGAAGAAATTATAGGCTATTATACAGGCACTCTGATGCTAACTCAAGTGTTCAAAAAGAACAAAAACAAGGCAGTAAAGAAAAAATTGTATTCTTTTTGACGTAATTCGCAATGAAATTGTAAAGACTAGAAAGACATTTTCCCTCGGCAAACGTGTTCTTTGAGGGAATAAAAAATCGAGAGTAATAAATACTGACACGTTTTGATTGTTAATATTGACCATTATCCGTGGACATGAGCATGGAGGATGTTGATGATGATGATGATATCAAATCTGCTACGATTTCTTGTCCACATCCTTCTATCCTTCTGCTGGTGCATCACCACAGTACAGACATTTAAGAGTTTCCTCAAGACAAAGTGGAATAATAATAGCAGTGGGAGAAAGGAGATGTCGATAGAGAAGAAATACATATTTTTGGATCATTCTTAAGAAAAGCCAAAAGCAATATCTGTCCAATGATCCGTCCTCGTGTAGGAGTGGCTGGAATTGGCCAAGAAAAGCAAAGTTTTGCAGTGCAGCAGCAGCAGAGAGTAGAGTTGAGTGTGAGCAAGCTTTTTTGAGTGGAGTTTGAATTCTTATTGTTATTATGTGATTCCATTTATCTCTCTTTTTCCCCGTGTCTTTTTTTTTTCTTTCTTCAAAATTCCATTGGAAATATCGTACCAGACCGACACATACCTGCGCAATGGGAATTGTATACCTTACCATTTTTTGTGTCTGCAAAGCAGAAAAAAAGATATCCTTTCTAGCAGCCAACTCTGGATAAAGGCGAGCAAGTCGATAAAAAAAGAAGAAGAAGGCAAGGAGGGGAGATAAGAAGAAGAATTGGTTCGGCCAAAAATATAAATGAGTAAAGTTACAGCAGGGCACACAGCATAGCAGCAACGGATGATGCAATATGCAACGCAATACACTTAGCTACACACACAATGTAGTCACAGTCACAATGCACATTATTATTACTAAAACTTATTCTTGTTCTCGTTATTATTATATTATAACCACTGGTGATATTCTTTAAGACGAAGGTAAGGCAAGGTAGATGCAAACACATAAAGAATAAGGCAACGCTATACCAAAGGCAGGTATGATTTTTATTTGGGATATTGAAAGAAAAGTGCTCGTTTTCTTGGTCTTCTTCTCTTCTCACGACATTGAACTTTATTCAGAAAGAGAATAAAGGGAAGCAGAACAGCAAAAGTTTTTTTTCGTCTTAGTGGTGAGATGGATTGGATGAAAGTATGGGATGGTGATGATATTATTATTACTTGGGTTGCTACTACTACTGCACAGCATGTTCATAGCTTATGGTTACTTTTTCTTGTATTTTGTTTGGTGTGTCAGATGAAAACATTTTTTGGATTGCCTTTCAAACGTTCAATCTCCTTTTAGATATTTTTTTCATCATCGCCATCATTATCATCAATACCGGCGTGATCGTGTGTATTTGAAGCGGTGATGGTGTGAGCTGGCTTTGGTCTCTACCTTGAAAAGCCAGCACATGAACAAACGATATTAACAAAGACATTCTTTTGCCATCATCATGATGATCAACCATTATTTTGGACGATCAGACAGAAAAAGAGAGGCCGGTGTGGGTTTCCAAAGAAAAAGACATTGTCTGTTTGACCGGACACCGGTATGTGTTTGGACACTATAGAGAAAACTTTATCTCCATAATAACGCGTTATCGAAAAAATTCAAACAATTTTTCCCACTACTACTATTTAGTACCTCAGTGTAATAATCAATGTAACGACTATGTGTAGCATTCAAAGAACAGTGGAATCCAGGCGTATTCCAATTGTCGATCTAATAAAAAATGCATGTTGTGTGTGCATTGTATCTACCGAGAAGTACAAACTGATAGTGAAAAGGCAAATAAAAAATTCACCATTCCGAATGCAATTGAACATCATATGCACCTAGTAAAAACCAGCAACAGTAGTGAGAAAAAATAAGGCGAGGTGGTGAGGTGAGATAGCAGCACAGAGAATAATTGATTTTTGATTTTATCAACTCAGGTTTGCTTCTTGTTTGAAAAATTGCTTGACGACGCGACGGCATCGAAGAAGGAATGTAGAAAATTAGAAAAAGAGAAGCATTGCATACCTGCGTATAGTGAAAACAAGAAAAAATGTTTAAAGTAATACAGTTCCACAAAATAAAATATTATGGTATTTTGTATGTGGCCACAGAGCACCAGCTAACATGGTTTGTGTGATAATGACCACAGTGATGCTGCTGTTGTGTTGGTGAGGACGATGAAAAAGGATAACTGTACCAAGTACTTGTTCCTTGCAAGTAGACTTATAAATAAGATTACCTATCTGACTTCCATCGACATGAGTCTCGTCATCAGCCCAAAAAAATCCTCAAACTGGACTTGTAAAATGTACACATGGTGCTGGTGGTGGTGGTATTATTAGTACACTGCATACTTTTAATACCAATCCGCCCAGCTCTTTCATTTTACTCTTATAATGATAATAATACCTGCTGCTTGCCTATTTATGATTACGTATTCCACATTTCACTCTCGCATTAATTTATTATCACCAAAAACGAACCAAGTGATCATAAATAAGTAGGCTGATGAAGTGTCTGGGGCTGCAATAAGAGGAACGGAGTGAAAATGAGGTTTTTTTTTTCTTTGCCACAGTGTATCACACTAGCTATCAACCAGTTCCAAAATAAATAGATCATCAAACAAGCTTTAAAGAAGTTTTTTTTATAAGAAATGAAAACAGGCGAAAAAAACAAAACAGACAAGTTGTTGTTGCTGGTAGTAACGCTGATTGTGTGATTATCATCATCATTCCTGTGCTCATTGACAAGGTATATAAAATGAGGATTTTTTCGTGGTTAAACAAGTTCACAGTTGTCACACCATTCAGTCGTCATCATTGCATTATTACCTGTGTGCTTCCTCTTGTTATCCCATCTACATTTTTTTTGTCGTGGGGATGTCAAAAAACAGAGAGTGAGAGGAGAAGACAAACTTATTAGTGTGTACTTTTTTGTGGTTGACTTCTTTTTTTATCGGGAGCAAGAGAGATAGACACAAGTGTTTGAAAGCTTAACAGGAACCGCATGTTTATTTTTGTCACGGTATCAAGGTGATAAGACGATAAGAGAGGAAATGATCAAAGGAGAGCACATTGGTATTTTAATGGAGTGGAAGAGTAATAATGCGTGCTAGTGTGTAAAAAAAATTTTCATGGGTTCACTGCATTCATTCTCAGAATCCCACTCATCAAAGTAAGCAGACAAGCCTTTGAAAAATTATCAATTTCTGTTGACGGATTTCACTGGGAGATTAGCTTGTTTGTGGATATAATCAGAGAAGAAATTTACAACAAGCCTCTTTAACTCGCAGTTGTCCTGTCCATCACGTACCCGGACTTTTTTGAAAGGTTGCCGTTTTTTTCTCCTCTTCCTAAATTCAAATGGTGAAAATGATTATAATAATAAGAAGGAAGAATAATGAGCATGTTTGTGGGTGGGTGTATTTCTTGACAAAGTTAAAAATGGATTGATGACTGAGTGAGAAATGTGTAGGTTGTTGTCGACGCATCATGGATTGTTAATTTAGATTTCTTCATGCTTGTTTTTAATCATTTGCATTATTATTATGATGATGAGAAAGGCGAAGAAGAAGACGAAGCGAATCCAAAATGGCTTGATAATCTGTCCGTATTTTGTTTTATTCTAAGGCCAAGGCTCATTTGAATTTTTAAATAGAAAAAAGTTGAAATAATGCGTGAGAGTTTTCATTTTGGTGCGAAGACGACAAGAGACAGGATAATGAATTGATTGACTGATTAGAGCAGTGGCATATATTTTTTAAAGAGTTAACGAGCTAAATTGGCACAAGATTGAGATCAGCAGCAATTTCAACATGTTTTTATAACCTCTTCTTTCCATAGACAGCTTAGCTAAAAAATGAAAACATTTGCAGAGCCGTCAATAAAGTAGATAATTTTATTTGCTTTTCTTGCAAATCAGTTTCTGATTTATTTTCATTTCATATATTTTGAACAGCAAATATGGTAATTATTAGGGTGGATATTTTTTTTTCTGAAGGGAGCATCATTTCTTAAAAGCATGAAACAATTGCACTGCAATCTGCGTTTTTTAAATCCTTTCTACCTCTTAGTAACTCTAAATAGACACACTAACGAACCTGGGGATTTGGGATTACTAGCATAGAAACAAAAAAGTACTACCATTTGCTCTTGGGATTGTTTTGCATTGGAAATTAGTTCGTCGTCGCGCTGACTTAATTAGTGTGAGCTTTGACTTTAGCATGCCTAGTTGTAAAGGACAAAACAGGAGAAGGCGGAGGAAAGACCCCAATAAAAAATACAAAAATATTCTACAAAAAATGAATATTTAATTTGATGATGGGCACATATACGTGCAATAAGCTTGAAGCTGGCGGAGCCAAGAAAAAAAGTACCTACAATTCCGTTATGTAATGGATTTTGAGAGAAGTTTATTATTATTTATATTCTTTCCTCCACGTGTGAGAGAAGCCTTGTATTACATTTTGTGTGTCTTCATACATAAATAGTTGATTAGAGAGCAAACCTCCATATAAAATACGTACGTTTTATCTGTATCGTATCCCGAAAAAAACTTTCAATGAATACGCGAAACTAGGTTCCACACTTCACCTCCAAAACCCAACCAGGAAGAAACCTCGTTTTTCCAGAGCAACATAAATTTTTTTTTCGAGCTAACGCTAACCTCAGGTGTTTTCTATCCTAGTTCTAGCGAACTCCCTGTCAGTATCACAACTTTATGCAGAATACCAAAATAATAACACGGGAGGAAGCACAAGTGCTATGTAATTAAAAATTATTACTTTGCTGCAAACTTTCACTCTTCGATGGAGAGAACTGCTAGTACACGTTGCCTTAACCATCCGCCCTTGCTTTTTGTAACCACCCATTGAATTACTTTTTATTATCCAGTGAATGCTCCTATATGTATGCATTGGAAAAGCACAAAAATACTTATTCCAGAGATAACGCAGAATAGCAATTGGTGTTTTGAGTATGGCCATTCATCAATACTACGCACTTTTTTTGGTGCTCCTCTCCAGAAATGTACTACTTGGGAGGGATTTTTATCTCCATATTGCTAATAGGTGTTTTTATGGCAGACAAAATGTACACATTTCTATCATCGTCAAATTAAGGTCAATAAGTGTATACACAATTCATTGGCTTGTCTAAGGTTGCACCGCCACCACCACAGCCGCGTTTATTTTTTGTTTCTTATTTTTTGCCAGGCGGTTGCACGGATGGAGGTATTGATTTATAACTTTTACGTGTACGTGTGCTTAGCTGATGCTTGCATACGTCTGGTTGATAGGTATGCATGCATGTATGCATGCCCATTATTTTTTATGGAATTCAAGGCGACCGTAAAAACCTGACGAGATCATGTTATATGCATGCAGTCTCGGTGTCGGCGGAGGTGGCGTTGATGGCGTTATTGTGTAAATGAGTCAAGTCGCCGATATCAAAAAGAAGGTGAACCGTTTTCCTATATTGTGTATTTCCTTTGGATTCTTTTGTCGGTAAAACAGGAAGTGGATAAAAAACGAAAGGTTTAGCAAACATAATGTTCAGCACACAAAAAAGTAGCCCGTGTGTGTGCTGGTGGTGGTACACAAATAATAAATTGCAATAATGGAAATGACGATGATGATGGGCAATAAAAAAGTGCATGGTTATTAGTTTTTTTTCTCTGTTCGTTTCGTTTTGCCATTACCTGAAAATAAAGGAATGGGTTTTATGAAGGAAGCGTTGAAAATCGATTTGTTTGGAGTGATATTACAAGGGAGTAGTAGTGCGAGTGATGTGCATTACGTACTATATTTTTTAGGAGGAATGGGCCATAAAGAGCAAATCAAGTATGTATGTGCTTGCAATAAACATAATATTGTTTGCTTGTAAGGTAATATTATAGTTTTTCTGAAAAAATGAGCATCATTAAAAGTATTGTTATGTTGGAAATGACCTCCGTAACCGAGTCTTATAATGGCGCTCTATATACTTATGACCAAAACAGTAATGGATAGAGCAATAATAATGTTCAAAGTAATAAGCATAATGATGCTCATGTTTGCATGACCCATTACACTGAAAATGAAGACTAACCAGGGCTATTGATCAGAGCATCTCGTGATGAAAACAATCAATTTTCTTAAATTATTATATTTTTTTCCTTTGCGCTGCTAATTTCTAGTGGTGGTCAATTGAAATTACAAAAAAATAATCAATACTCAATCGCAACTGACCTCATTGCAATATTGATATTGCCACCAGGTGAGCAAAGTTTTGGTTAGTTTACTTATGTGCATAATTCGCATCACTCAACAGCATCAAATGCAAAACTGTTGTAGTTTTTTATCAACAAATTGATGATGATATCATCAAGAAATCTTTGTGTGCAGTTTACATTGTTATTGATTTTGATTCAAAGGTATGTCCTCAAGTATTTCTATTTATCATCTTCCCGTGTCATTACGCTTTGCAGGAGCATAATGAGCAAATCATGTTGCTGCTCCTTTTCCCTATCATATCAACTTGTCAAAATTTTATCCTTGCTCATCTCATTGTGTCGTGACGACACTTATTTGCGCATGCATGCAAAGGGAAAATGAGAACAAAGTACAAGAAAACTTCAAATCAGACTATTGTTTTATCAATGACTCTCTCCAGAGAGATAATAAGGTTATCATTGTACAATAAGCAGTAAAAAATAATTATTTAAGCGCATCACGATCGAGCAAAGTGACACGGCGCATTTTGCTTCTGCAGATTTGCTACACACTAGGGATAATAATGATAAGTACATTAATTGGCATGAGGAAGACGAAAAGTTGCTTTCCGTGTAGTAATTAAAAGAAGAGGTGACTCTTTCAGACAAAAAGTGTCATCATTTTAGAATAAAAGACAAAAAGGAGTTGACTCTGATGAGCCTCTACTGAAATGAGAATGATGATAGGACAGGTTGAGAGCTAAGTGGTAATAGAAGTATCTTATCAGCAGTACAGAAAAGTGAAAAAGAGGGCTGTGATGATAACAGTCATGAAAATAATAACTATTAGAAAACAATGCACGAGGACCAACATGATGATGATATAATAGTAATCGTAATGAATGATGATTATAAAATCGTGAAGATGATCTCCACATGTTTTGTTTTGCTAATAATGACACATGGTCATCATTCTCGTTTACAAGCAGAAACTTTTATTTCAGCTTCAGAGATAGAGTAATGTGACATACTCCTACAAAAGCCGCATAGTCATTCAACTGTATACAGGTTTTTAAACAATTTTATTATTGTTGTTGGTGTGGTGGTTAGAGTGGTTCTCAACAAGGCATATCAAGAAACAAACGTGTTTTTTGACTTGCCATTTTTGAAGCCGAAGAGAGGCAATATCATTTGAAAAAATTATATTTTTGTTCTTTTTATAAAAATCCCATAAGTGGCTGATATCTTATTTGCTGCAAGCGTGACGCTCACATGACCACCGAATTAAAATCCAACAATACAACAAGGCTTTTGCTGTATGGTTGTCCATTGTCAATATTATTATCACTGTGTTTTATAATGGCCATCAACTTTGACACATGTGCTGTTTAAAGAGATATTGGGTACCTATCCACTTTCACGCTCAAAAAAATGTTGGTCAAAATAGTGTCAATAGTGTCATCTTCTTTTGATTAGGCTATTTTGCAATAGTAAAAATTCTTGTTGCGCAATCTCGCAATACATTTTTCTCTCTGACTTGTCTGCAAAGTGGTATTTTACTGCTTGAAGAAAAGGACGATGATGAGCCGTGATGGACATAAACATCGAGGTGGTTGTCACAGTCACATGAATTATTTTTCGTTTTCTGTTGTAAAACGAGGCTGTCCTTTTTCAATCCGCCTCAGTCATGAATCATTCAATTGGCAGTGTCGTCGTTATATGTGACGCAATGACAGAAAACACTACAAACTGGAAACATGAGAAATTATGACGAAATTATTATTATTGCTGAATATATATGTCGAATGTCGACCTATCTCGTCGTAATAGGTGGGGAGGCCTCTCCTCTCTCTGGCCTGGTCACTCGCACTTTCAGCCAGCTTTGTAAGATGTTTGTACTTGAAGGATCATCATAAACTGTGGCCGAGTACATTAAGCACAGCAATGCAATGAGAAAAGGCTAAGAGAGGCGCTTGGCAGATGTGCGAAAACAGAATGCGGAATAAAATGTGGCATAAAAACGTCATTCCTCAGTCATCTTCATCTCTGTGCTCCTCTTCTATTGCAGTTGACCACATTCCTCGGGGTAATTGCAATTGACGAAGTTGGCCAGCAAATGAAGTTGATCGTTCAACTTGATGGATATTTAACAAGTTGAAAAATATATCAGGGCAATAAAAACTGCCGCATCTGTCAAAAACGTTGATGATGATGGCCATAGCGGTCTAATAATCATAATAAGTAAATGGATTGCTAATGTACTTACAAGCAGGTCCGCCGCAGAGTTGTAAAACTCAAGCAGCAAATAATAATAAAATAATTTTTAGAGCTTGGAGTTTGTACTGAGGAGACTCTGAGACACAGAGAGCTAAAGTTGGCCAAAAATAAATGAAGTTGTCTTTGATGAAGATGATAGCAGTAGTGGGGATATGAGACGATGCGGTGATCCTTTTTGCGGTGACGATAAATGAAGACACAGCTTTAAAACAGCCTTAAGAAAACTGGTCGCAAAAAAAATGTTTGAAGAGTAATAAACGTAATTTTATTTTATGTTCCCTCCACTCTGCATGGAGCTCCACAAAAAAATAATATATTGTTATTATTTGTTTGTCTACTTTTTTATGTGCTCGTGAATCTTCCTTAGAGAAAATAATAATAGTATATGCACAGCCTATATAAAACCCTTTTTAATGTTCTCGGTCGCTGGTTACAAGACTTGGTGAGTTGCTGTAAAGTTGGCAGTTGGGAACCATTAAATGGGAGAGAGATGTGAAGGTGCTAAAAGCTTTTTCAAATGTGCCTATATTCGCATATATATTTGTAGTTTCTTGCATTGTAGCAGAAGGAAAAAAGATACATCAAGATGGCAAACCGTCAGCGAAAATAAAATTGTCGCACCATTTTGCTCATTGGCAGGGGTGCCGTTTTTTCGTTTCACAGAGAAATATATTGTTATGGAGCACATTCAGTTTTGCAATTTAGTTGACTATCTATACTGCTCTCTGTTACGTGCAGTTAAACTGCGCACTATGTGATATTGTGAAAGATTTCATGGAACATACTTAATTCAACATATTGTATTTTTTGCTAGGTTCTTTTTTCGCAACAGTCTGGAACAGGTAGATTTAAAGTCGACATCAGGTTTGCTTTTTTTCTATTGTCCAATATTTAAATAATACATATTTCGATATCAACTCATTTTTCTTCTTTTCTCGTTGGTATTTCCTCATCAGAAAAAAATTCTTTCATCATGCCGACACCGACGAGGACGCGTAATATAATGTGATATGTTTTAGTTATTATTGCGACAAAAATACCCATCAAAACTTTTCCGCTCTCTTCTGTGAGAGAGTGCTAACATTTTCAGCTTTTGCTGGTGTTCTCTCGAGTCGGGTGTGATGATGAATTTCGTAAGACGAAAAAAAACGAAAACTTTTTATATTATTTTGCATGTGTGTTAGGGAATATGATGTGATGATGATATTATAAAATTGTGAAAAAAGTATGACGAAAAAATCCCCATTTTATTCCTTTGGTTGAGTCACACCAACTCCCACGGATATACACATTTTTTTTATTTCTGATGATATGTGAAAAGCAATTAAAAAGTTTCTTTCTACAGTCTATCTCCCTTGTCGTGTTTCTGGAGAAGTAGTTTGTAAAATAAGCAGAGTGAACAAATAATTGCCGCTTGTTCCCTCTCATATTTCCTCCCTTCTTGGTGTGTTCACCATACCTTGTGTTGCAATACCGTCAAAATGTGAGAGAGATGAAAAGAAAATCATATTTTAATTTAAGTTGTCTTTTGTCTTTCACTTCCTCTCCCCTCGCTGCCTATACAAAACGGCTTTCCTTCCTTTAGAAAAAATCCACTCAATGTACCCACACTCTTTCTCCCCGAGACACTTACCTCCACGGAAGTAATATCTAAAAGACAAAAGCTCTTTGTCATCGGTGAATAAAAAAACTAATTTTTTGTGTGAATAAAAGCATATTATATTTTTACACCAATTTTTGTTGAAATTGACGCAGGAGAATGAAGATGATATCATTGTCACGGCACTTCAGAGCCAAATCAAGTTTTCCCTCTTCTTGACACAATCAAAAGTTGACGGAAATCTGAAAAGAATCAAAATGAAGGCAAAACTTAATTTCTTCCGTTTCTTTTTCATTCAGTGTGGGTGTCAGATATAAGGCATGTGTGGTATAGGTACTACACGTCTTTTTTTTACCGAATAATAAGATTACGTACACTTGTCCTGGAAAATCTCTTTTTAAAAATGGGCATCTTTCGTAAGGAAAGAGCAAGTTTTTGACATGCTGTCAGTAAAGTGTGTGTGAGGACCCGAGTTTTAAAAACCCTTTATCATTCTCATCTAATCCAGAGAGAGAAAAAATGATGCCGTAACAAGTATTTTCCTTCATTATTATTTGATAATTGGAATAAAAGTTTTGTCACTGACAGTTTTTCCTCTCTTTCCTCTGCAAAGCCAGAAGGACAGGAAGATAATGTCGTTGGCAGATGTAAGTAGTTCACGGTCTGGCTTTTCTCATGGGCTTGTGTGTGTGAAGAGGCCATAACGCTTAGCCAGAGAGTTTTTCAAGTTGATTTTATGTTTAATTCCAGGAAAGTCTTGATCATCATGCAACTTTTACAGACTACAAAAATGTAAACTTGAAAGTTTCAAGATATTTGATTGCTTAAACTCAAACTCTACATGATGTACAGTTACGTACTTTTTCGTAATAGCTGGACTAGTAGACTTTTTGTCTGAACTATGCTTTTCAAATATATATAACGTGTTTGGTTCTCCATTTAAGAAAGATGTATTATCTGTCTCTGATAAGATTTGGGTTGACATGCATGACAATGATCGACAGCAGGATTAGGATTAACTACTCCGTATTATATCATCATCATGATTCATCATGATTTTCTAAACTTGTAGTACACCACATGTCTGGTGTAGAGATAGTGAAAAAAGAAGCTTCCCTTTCAGCTTTTATTGCCGCCGCAAATAAATGTAAACCGCCTTGCATCGCTGCATCTTAAATCGACAGAATTAGTGAGTGAAGTGATTTCCCTTTTATTTTCGTATCAGCATAGTATTTCAATGACTTTATATCAAATCATGTCCAATCACATCAGAAAATTCTCCACAAACCGAATATCATGTATAGGATCTCTCCCTCTCTCTGCAAATTGCTTTGTACACCTTTTTTCTACCTGCGCATATTATAATTCATGCTTTATGCCTTGATTTTCCTCGTAAGGACAATGAAAACAAAATTGATACGGGCTTTGCTTAGAGCAGCAGTTTTACTTATCATTATCCTTCCTTCACCACCACCCTTTTTTGCTGTATAAAAAGCAAAGATGGATAGATAGATGCTCAGTATCATCTACCGATGATCTCAGGATATTTTTTTGCCTGCTCGTTATTTTGATTCTGGTGCTGCTCAAAGGAAGCTGTATTTAAATTTTTCGTTCTATAGTCATGAACGAGAAAAGTGATACGCAAAAGCACTACAATCAAAAGGTAGACAAGAAGAGCTTTTAAAAATCTGAGGGATTTACGGTATAATATCAAAAATCATCATCGTCATCCTGCAAGGTAGGATAATAGACGGAGAAAAAAGAGAGGATTGATGGCAGGCAAAGAAAGACTCTTCTTACACTAGAAAATTAAAGATTGGAGCGGAGGTAATAATACCACCATCGCTTTTTTTACCAGACTAAAGTATATGCATCCAAATATTAGCAATTTTTCTGTGTGTGTGCACAGGTTACCTGATATTTTTTTCAAAACCCTCATCATTATTATTTTTTCCTTGTGGCTTCAATACCGCAACAATTTTTTAATATAGGAAAATACCTGGATATTATTTTTCCTGGACTTTGGATTCCTTTTTGGTGTGCTTCAAACTAATCCCAATTTAATGACGCCGTAGACTACACTCCGCCAGTGTCTGTCTGAAGTCTGCATATTATACAGTAATAGATTTTTGCATTTCAATATCCTGCCATATCTTTTCTCAGCTTTCCTTTTTTGGAATTCAATAGGTAGTGTTGCTAGTATATCGAGATCATTACTTGTGTGTGTGTAAGCCTTGGAATCTTGAGAGAGGAAAAACGAAAGAAAAGGTATCCGATATCCGGACAAAATTTTTTCCTGATTTCTTTTGTGCTCTCCGTGCATTCATGTTCCTTGCTGTAATAATCATTCACATGGCTGTAGTAATTCCATAAGGAAGCGCTACTTCTTCTTCTTCGAAAAAAAAATCACATGCGATCTAGGAAAAATGTGAAAGTTGAAGAAAACGTTAGATATTTTGTACAATATTATTCCTTTCTTCCGCTATCTCTCACTTTTATTCAAAGCCTTACTCGCTGGGATATTTGTCAAGTGGAAATGGAAAAAGGGTGGTATAACCAGAGAAACATTCAAAAGTATTGAATAATATGCTTCATGATTCATTCTCCATGATACATTTTTTCCAGCTTAGCAACACTACTATCATCATCAAGGAGAGCCCTAGAAACATCAATGCTGCTGTGAATTCTGAGCCTCTCTTGTGTGTTGCTCATATTCCATATTTTACAGAGAGAAAAAAAGATGTACACGGATTACAAGCTTCATGATCTTTTTTGCTCG
Source organism: Entomobrya proxima (assembly GCA_029691765.1). NCBI lineage: Eukaryota > Metazoa > Arthropoda > Collembola > Entomobryomorpha > Entomobryidae > Entomobrya > Entomobrya proxima. The sequence continues at coordinate 10,744,220 of CM056173.1, forward strand.
TCTAGCAGGTGTGTGTGCTCACTATGCCGTGCTGCGCCTTTCCATGAGATTTTTTCCAGGTACTGTCCAATGACTTTGCAAGTATGAGTCACAGAGATTTTGAAATTCTATAAGGTTGCTCTTTTTCCAGTAGTTGTAACAAGTTGGACATTTTTTTGGTGTGAATGAATTTCATACAAGAAGAAATGATGGAAATAGTTTAGGCGTTTTTATATTTTTCTTTAGTTCTCAAGCTCCTTGACTTGTTTCGCTTGAAAAAATGCAAAGAATTTCACTTCATATTTTTTTGCGACAGGGGGTATATTCGCCATTTGGCAATTTCACACAGCCATGGTATCAATTATTTTTATGCATTTGAACACCAATCCATCCGTCACAAAATATCTTTTTTGATGGTGTTAATAGCCAGAGCTCTCTCAAGTCACCAGTAAAATGGCGTTTTGTTACTTTAAATCCAAAGTGTGTAAAGGGGGCGGGTAAATAGTGTCGAGAATGACGTTGCTGTCGTGTGTGTGTGTACTCGGTGCTGTGATATTAAAATGGATGCGCCTGTTAAATTGATCATCATTCTTGTGATAGGCACATCACATACAGCCAGAGAACCCTGCTGTAATAGAAGAGAATTGAGGATGTGAAAAATTGATGAGAGATTTTTCAAGCCTTTTTGGTCATCATCACGTCTTTTTATGGTTATCCCTTTTTTCCACCTTCTTTCTTCTCTTTTGCCCCTTCTCATGCATGCTCGCTTTGTTACGTAACACCTTGGAAAAATATGTGACTATATACCCTACGCATACATATTTTGCTATTCCGTAAACCTACCACTATATCATCCATCTTATTGCTGATATTAAAACACCACCCAACCGACTTTCTTATGGGGCTTCTCACACAGAAAAATCTCTCAATATCATCAGCACCATGGTCACATTCATTTTGCCCCGTGTGTGTGTGCTCCAATCCAATAAAACATTATATTTTATCTATTATCATATTTATAGCATGTATTATGTATAAGCACGTAAAGTAATCATTTTTTGTCCATTTCATTTTTTCATTCTCCCGTCTTTCTAGTATGAATGTGTAGACTACATAGATACTTATTCATACCTTGCCCAGTTGCATAATAGTATTACCATGACGACATGCACGGCTCATCCGTACAACGACATGGGAAAGGTGTGTAAAAATGTATTAAAGTGAAGCGCACTTTAGAGCTCACAGAGAGCGGAAGACACATCGTTCTCCTCATCATATAATTATTATTATCTTGCTTGGCTACACTCTGTAATTCGCTTCATTATCATCACCTTCCTTTCAAAAAATTACCTGCCCGTCCGTCGTCATCGAACTCAAAAGCCACAGCAAGAGAAAAATCAGCAAAAGTAGAAGAGCCACAATCACAACGCAACATTATATAGCAGCCAGTTTGGCAGAAAAAACATAATAAAAATTGTAATATTATGATGGGATGCTTAACTACACACCTCTAAATACTCAAATACTAATGATTACCTGCATGCTCCGCTTTTTCCTGAATGTGTTTTTCGTTATAATATAACGTGTGGGTAGATATAAAATTTTTGTGCAATATCATGACTATTACACTACCTCATTTCTAGAGAATGTTGATGCACATGCCCAATATTATCATAATGTGGAATATTTAAATTGTACACCAAATTATAATTTTACATTTTATGAGTATTGCCATGCGTGGTGGCGCATAACAGGCACCATGCAGCCATGTTTTATGCGTTTACGGTTATTTAGTAATGGAGATATGGCAAAGATGAAAAGGTGAAGTTGCTAATTGCCCTTCTGCTGTCGTGTAACAACAACTAGTTGTTTTTTTATTCTTCTGAGGAATGATTTTTGAGTGAGCTTGCAATGTGGGTACGCAGCGCAGATCACAGTGCCCGCGCAGCACGCACTTTTTTCGAGGTCCTTCACTCCATATATGTCGGGGGACGCAGTAATAATCACACATTATCCACGCACACATTTTTATACCCTACTCACACATTAAATGTTATTCCATACTAATTACCGGTGTGATTATGGTGATTAGATGACATTTTTTCTGAGAACGGCTCTTTGAGATGATGCGCCAGTGGTGTGAAAATAAATACATGCAGGCATCTATATAGCTGGTCGTGTAGATGATGTCATTAATATTTCAGCGAAGCGACACATTACTGACGGGTTGTGCTGGCTTGAGTGAGTGATTTGTGTGAAAGAGGAAAAGCGTAACCCACATCCTCCTTCTTCTCCTCCTACTCAGCGTCATCAGAATCATCAATCCATAATATTATTTATTTCCATGTTTGGAACAGAAATTGAGGGTTCTCAAGTTCCTCCCAAACAGAACCTGCAAAAATAACAACAGCAGGCTGCAGACTACCTGACTAAAAAATCTGGCACCGTTCTACCTGACTGACATTGTTGGGAGCTTGGTGCCAAAACAATATTATGTCAGGCTCTTGTTCAGTTTTGCAAAAAATATTTTAATTTTAATGATAATCAAATGTTTAGAAGGCCTCTATTAAATCTGTATTACGTTGGGTTGTTTTTTTGTGGGGTACCGAAAATAATTCCCAATAAAAAATAACACGCATCTTGCCCGAGTGCTATGCAGAGGGCATATTGACTCGCTATTATGTAAATGCTGACCAGTCGCCAATTTTTTATGCCACCCAACGCAAAATATTTCTTCGTTTTTGCCTTGTGGGATTTTTTTTGCATTCAACTGCCACCTCAAAACCTCCAAGGAATACGTAATAGGGACGAGAGAGACAACACAGCAACGGTAGTTGAAGTTCATGCATAACGCGCCACCTTAAATAAAAAGTGGTATTTTGTTGCCGGTGATGCAGCGGTGCACGATTTTCTTATTCATTATTCATCAACTTCAATACTTTGGCTTTTTTGCATCATTATATTCCTTTGTATTGGCTATTACCATTAGAAGTTTACAACAGGAGAAAAAATTTCGCTGGCTTCTGCTGCTGCTGCTGTAATTTTCTCCAACGTTTTTCTCCGCGTTACCGTATAATTTTGCAATCAGGAAAGAGTAACTACAGAAGAAAAAAACTAAACTGAGCTACTTTTTTCGTGGAACAACGCCAATGCAAATAATGAGCTATGTTGAATAATTTGTCGAATAAAAAATACACATTTTTCTGAAGATTTTCTTCTTCTTTTTTGTGGTGGTCTTCTTCACTTGATTCATGACTCATTTTGAAAGACTTGCTGGAATTAGGGAAAAAACTGAATTCACGTTTTTCACCTGTCTTTTTTTCAATTTGTCTGCAGGGTAGTTGTGGTGAAGTAAATAAATTGTTTTTAATGTCGTGCACACGCATTAATGAGAATAACACAGTTTGCATGTTTATATTTATCTGCTGTTAATCATCATTCATCATGAATCATGAGCTTCATCTTTTTCTAATGACGATGATGTCACTTTGATGGTGGTGGCAGCAGCAGGGCTACTTTAGCATTATCGCCAACAATGTTTGCACAACCTATAAAAATAATCCGTAAATCGTGTACTACAACAATACATTGTACTCTTTTTTACTGTACTTGACGGAATCAATAATGAGAAGAATGATGCATGATGGTCCTTGCTTTTTCTTGAGCCAAGTTCAGGTTAAAATTAGCATTACATGAAAATTAGCTTTGGTTATTTAGTCACCCTTTTTTACATTAGCAGCAACCCACATCTACTACATCATTTCCTATACCTGCGAGTTTTTTTGATGATCATGCCATGCCTGACATTACAATTCATCTTTATTCTCATCATCATCATAATAACAGGACGCCTCTTGATACCGTCAACCGTGTGCTGCTGCTGTCCTTTCCTCTTTACTTCCTTTCTGTCTGTCTGGTTTGTGTGCATGATGGTACAGTAATATTATTATGGAGTTTGAACATTTCTTGCCCTTTCCTTCACACTGAATGCGTTTGAAACACGCAACATAACCAAAAAACTGTATGTTATGCTAAAAACTCAATGGCTCTATTGGCAACTCCTCCTGCTTGAAAAGGAAGAAGAAGTAGAAAAACCGTAAACATTTTTTCTGCCTTGTATATTGCCTACCTGGTGCATTACCCCTTTTTCTGTTTTCAGCAAAGAAGTTCAAGACATTTTTCTTGCATTTTAAGCAGGTGTGTTATTATTGTAAAGCTTTTGGTCGAGTGGTTGCTGTAGTTTCTATTTTGAAACTTTTTCTCTGCACATTCCTTTCTGCTTTTGTCAAAACTGAAAATGGGTGTGAAGCAGTTAAGTGGAGTGCAGATAGGCATGATAAGTTCACGGTTGCACAATAATAAAAAATATCATTCATTATCGTTCCGGATCGTTGTTTCCCTTTTTTCACCAGCTATAAAAAGCTGGTTGTCTTTTTTAAAAAAGTTTAGTACTTTATTTTGAGTGCAGGTGAAGGAACAAAGACTATTTTTATTATATTTTATTATGTAAGATGGTTTCTTGAAGAGCTTGAAAAAAAGTAAAAATAAGCGAGCAATGATGTCTCCGTCATATAGCAATCATTGTTATGAATAATAAATTAGTAGTCAAAGTGCAATGCATGTACTACGAGAGGGATATGATGGAATGATGATGATGACGACGACGTGAGTGCTGCTACGTTTTAGTATTATATGTGTGTACTCATATTATGAATTTTTATGAGTTTTTTTGGGCTGATTGACGGTTCCGTTTGTCAAGTGGTGTTTTTATTCGTTCCGAGACTCTTCAGGTGAGTGCGCGGCGGATGGATGGAAGCGGGCAGGTTTTTTTTAGCATGCTGATGATGATGACTGACTAGGTATATGTGGTTGCGTTGTCATTGTCAAGACAGACGTTTAAGAGAGATGCGTTGCCGAAAAAAGCTTTTGTGTTTGTGTTGCATATTATTGCTGGCTTTTCTTTGAATTTTATGCGTTTGTTGTGTATCAAAAGAAACTAAAATGAAAAACGTTTTGAATTGAAATTCAGATTAAAGTTTTATGGCCGTGCTTGTTTGGAAGTGCTTTTATCATTTCCATTTGTTGTCAATATTGCTTTTATTGCACTTGTAAGACATTTAGATAGTGGAAAGGAGAACCCTGAACACAAATTTGTCAGGTGGAAACTGAAATTAGTAGACAGGAGGATAAAAACAGTTGTTTTATGGCAGGCCTTCCTCTAGTAGCCGAGTTGCGGCCGAAGAAGGTTTGATAAAACTGGCTTTTCATAGAGCGGCCACATTATCATATCACAAAGTCTGGCGACAATGATAACGCAAAAAATATATATTCAATTTAACACCACCACCGGAAGATTTGAACGGGACTACTGAAAACAAAAATTATTTCAATTTTAACTGAGCTAACATCCTGCCGTTTTCATTTACGATTGGATGCGGCCAATGCAGCAGGATTTATTTAAATAAAGCACGCTAAGTTTAGAATGGTCTGACGCAAGTCCCTGTTTCCTTTTAGGGACCGGAAATCCCCGTTTTTTAAATGTCAGACCATTAACTTTTCTGTTAAAATCAGAGTTCACCTTGCTACCGTAACAAGTTCACCGTCATCGTGTCTAAAAATAAATTCAAAACTTTTATATTTTTTCCCCAAAATGAAAAAATCTAATACTCGTGCCTTTCATAAATACAAAATAGCCCAAAGCGCTGTCAGATTTACGAATTCTATCTCCTCATTTTTGTTCCAATTTGATCCACCATTTTTGATGGGTAAAAGCATAACTGCTGCTGCAGCTGTTACAGTGAGCTGACTGACTGACAAGCTTTCTCAGGAATTTCTAAAGAAGGGTGTGTATTTTTAGCCTGGCCCCGTCCTAAACTACACGTGTAGATTTTTGCAATATGCAAAATGTCTTCTTTTCAAGAAAAAAGCAGGAAAAAGATGCACTCTAAATAATTAATCCGTAAACTGAAATACACAGGTAGACAACATGAAGGAAAAAAGTACTGGAAGGAAAAGTCAGAGAAAATAAAAAAAAAAAGTTGGAAGGAGCTCACGAGGAAAAATGATTTTCTTTTTCTATTTTTTTTTTCGTGCCGTCTGCCATTCGTTTCCTTATTTTCCTTTTTATGCATTCAGCATCCATCCGCGCAAACATTTGCAAGCCCTCTCAACCATGCCGGCACGGAAGAAGGGAGGAGAAAGCTTTGAAGGCACATTAAAAGTGTCTTCCATTCAGCCACGAGAATGCTATAAAATAGTGGATATTTCTTCTCCAGCTGCCGTGACAGCATCCTTGTACTACATTTTCTTTTTTATAATGGCCACATTGACAGGTGAACCAAATGATGCATGCATGATTCAAATAAAAAATGCCATTATGATTATTATGGATATCTACTGTAGCCGGGGGTGATTTCTCGTGGAGTTTAAGTGGATTTAGTGCGCTTACGTATGAAAGCGCAATTTCTTTTACAGCGTTTTTTTTGCAAAAAAACTGTAAGCAAACGTATTATATGTACAAGCCGCCGTAAGTAACATTTTTTTGTACAGAGGCTGCCGCTGCCTATCATCGTCGTCACCACTGACGATTAACTTTCGATTAGATGAAAATGTACAAAGGCAGAATAATAATAGCTTGTTGTAATCGCAGTAGTAATAATAATATTCAGTTGACTTGAATTTAGAGCAGAAAAGATGATGGCGACGACGACATTTCATCTACCTAATTTGATTGAGCCACTAGTACTACCACTTTACTCCAAACCAGTAAGCCAGTAAGCTTGTTGCTGTGTATATTTTCATGCATATTTAATGGGAGCAAAGTAGAAACAGGATTTTGTTTAGCAGGTCTCGCGCACCAGTTCTCAGGGAGACGACTCTGTGCGAGGTTTTGCTGTTGTTATGCAGCCTCCTTTCCATTTGAGTTGAAGAGGAGATGAGGCAATTTATTCTTATTTGCTGGATGTGCTCCTGTTGCTAATGTGAGCACTGCTGCTGCTGATGTTGCTGGAGGTGAAATTTCAAATTGGTAATATTGTTATGATCAGCAGCGGAATAGAAATGTATCATTAATATTAGCATCCATCCATGTACATATTTATACAAAACACACTATATCCTATTGTTATATAGAAGCTCTAGTTGTTATGACATTTTTACGGGGAACAGTGCCTCTCTCTCTCTGAAACGACTTGGCACTCACTGAGCCGAGATGAGCGAAAAAAATTGATTCTATTCCGTCATCCCTTAAATCCTTTGCAACCAACTAACCGCCCTGCCGTAATAATTTTGTTTTCCCCTCTCCCCTCACCCTCATTTAAATAATGTTTTCTTCGTACCTTCACTACAACTAGCTTTTACTACTTAGTACCTAGCCAACATTATAAAAATTTTTATGCATTTTTAAAGAAATACACACATTAGCTAATTTAAATGCAAAAAATATAGTATGAACAGCGTGTCTCTTAGTAATCGCAGTTTATTGGCGTTATGTGTCGGTGTTCCGCTACAGCCAGTCAACCAACGCAAAGTTTTCATGGAAAAAACGTTCAAAAGGGCGAGAAAAAATACAATGCCTGTAGGTCATAATGTGAACCTTGCCACCATTAGCGGGAGAACTACAACACAGAACCCACCAGCATCATCCTCCTTATCTCCTCCCTCTTGCAAAGAAATATCTTTTTTAAACATCTTTTTGCCAGAACGGTGAAAACGACAGCTTAAAAAGTTTCATATAAGCTTGCAGACGAGCATACAACTACAGCGAGTGTTTTGTGCACGCATTCATGTTTCACGTACGCTTTCTTAATTTTTAATATCCTCTTCGTCGTTCTTTTCAATTAATGTTATTGTTGTTATGAAAACGACGGGGAAAATAAAAATGTATACGTTTTTCTACGTCCTCATCCTCTCTCTCTATTTACATCTCGCTGTCGCTTATGTTTTTTTTCTTGTTGCTCCTCAGCTAGGTTCAATTATTTCAATTACTTTAATTAGAAAAGAATTATTATTCCTTGTAGAACATGTATGCGCGTGGTTTTTTATTATTATTTATATTAAATTATTATTAGACTTGCAAGAGCATGTTTGCGGCATTCACGACCATTTGGATGTGATATTTTACATTAATTTTACGAGCATGATGGAAATGTGGAGGGGGAACCTTGTTATGATGGATGGATGTTTAGATGAATGGTTCATAAAAAAATAAGCAAGTCCAAACCTTCCAAAAATAATGAAATGATAAAAAATCACTTTGGTTTTGTTTATAGTTGGATGTATTGTCATCGTGTGGTAAAAATAATACAAACTTGGCGTTTTTCTCGATGATTTAGCCAATATGCTAATTCAGAGCAGATAGCAGTGTGGTGGTGGAGGGTTTAAACCTACTCGGGAAAAGTAGAAAGAAGAATACTTCTTCATCATCAGCAGAATCCGATTCAGAAACGAGTTTTTATCAAGCATTCGTTTTTTTTCCCAACAGCCTTCAATTTCCCATGAGCGATTGTTGATTATAATGATAGCTGCTGCTAGTGTTCATGTTCGTTATTACATTTATTATTGCTATTTACTATTAGAATTATGTGTACAATAATTTACTACTTTTTAACCTTTTCAAAAACTATCTTACTACACACTTTTTATACTCTGCTGGCCACAAAAAAACGACACTCACGCAATGCTTTTTTAAAAAAACAATGACCTCCAGTTATAATTTTACAGACGGGAGGATGTTGAAAAGCGCATATAAAAATGCTGATTTCATTAGCCATCTTCTAGAGGCAATAATAAGCTTGTATGGTGGTGATGAATGCGAACATTAATTAGAGGGGATTGCTAATTAAACATTCAAATTTTTAAACTTTCCATCCTCCATGCCAGATTCCACATTCATTTTACCTAACGTATATATTGTAAAGCGTTACTCATCATCGTACTCAACGATACTCAGAATTGCTATCTATAACGGCTTAAAAAATTGTCATTTGTCTACATTACAATTTGTTTCTTTTGTGTGCTCACGTTCAGATAGGCAAACGACTACCGTAATTTCCCGGAAAGCGTTTACCTGGTGAAATGGAATAGTCATGGTGATCATTCCAGCCATATTTTACGTACCTTTTTTGTGACATGTCAAGCTAGTCAGTAACGAGCAAACAAAGAAATAAAGTGTTGAAAAGGGAGTTGGTTCTGTGAATACTGATGCATGCAACATGATCATGCCATGTCAGTTATTTATTTTCCGGATGAGCACAATGTACGCCGTATCATCCCCATCACGCGCTTATATTTAGCCATACAACTTTCCTACTATAGATTTTTAGACCAAACGAAGGCTTTTTTACACACATTTTAACTCAGCACACTGTCATTGTCCATCTCATAACATTATGCAGGTTGTAATTGTGTCGTAGTTTTGAATGGCGGAGCAGAGGTAGTAACAATGACAATAATAATGTAAGCATTATCCTTCACACCCACAGTCATGCCATGTCTTTACAAAACTTTTACCTTTTTTCTCGGCTACTAGTCTCCTTTCTCCACGGGAGGAGAATAACTATCACGATGACGATGATGTGTGTCGTTTTCAGTGTGTCACACACATTGTGAGAGCTTTTCCACACGACGACGACGAGGACGACAGTTTCCCCTCTTTTGTGTGATCACACTGGTTGGTGGTGTTGTTGTGGGTGGTGGCGGTTGCTTGGTTTGGTTGGTGGGCGAGCAGTAAAAAAAGTGAATGATGTGGAGAGAAAAGTACGAGATTTTGTACTTTCATGCTGTTAGTTCAATCACCACCACCTCAGCTATGTCACCTTTTCCCCATGCCTTTATAGAGCATTCCACCAGTGCTTATATAATATATGCTGCTGACTACTGGGAAAGGTTTTCATTTTCCTGGAATATATTCCACGTTCAACCGATCGTCATTGCGATGATGATGATTTGGCATGCACGCCATGTATATTCCTCTCTGCTCTCTCCCTCCTTCCATTTTACTCTTATTATTTATTACACCAAAATGCAATAATGTAGCCAGCCAGCTAGTCAAAGTCAGTCAACTCAGAGCCGTGACGATGATCATCAAGCAGGAACGCCATGATGTTGATGATCATGATAGACGAACACACATGACCATGGGAACGAAAAACGCCACATTTTAGAGAGTTTGCCATTTCTTTTGTTGTAACGTTGCGTTGTTGGTTGTAGAGTCAATGTGCCTCCTTGTCCTTTCTGAAAAAAACATTGCGTTCGTTACAACAATAAAAACACATACAACTACAATAGGCTGGAAACTAAAATAAAAGTAAAAAATTGTTTCACGGAGGAACTCTACACACTCCGTGTGAGAGTAGAGAGGTAAAACGCGACGCTGTTGTTAGTGAATGAGAAGATGACGACAACGACAAACGACCAATAATAGGAACACAAAGCCTTCCACTGGCTAAACTAGTTAACCTTACAAACAGTGGTAGCAACAGTAGCAATAATATAAAGAGAAATAAAAGAAAGAAAAGCGAGATGCATCATTATTAATAGCACTGACTATGCTTCTGCTACTCTGCTATTGTTACTACTATTAATACTGCCACTACTATCAATCTACACTGACTACAATACAATAACAATGCACCATTGCGTAGTAACACGGTAGTCAACTCTATAGTGATAGTAGTAGTTGTGGAAAACGGCTTACAGGGAAAAGTGAAAAGAACAATAACAATGGTAATGGTAGTAATAAGTAAAACATCCCATAAATAATTCCAGCAAGCTTCATCATTATCATCATCATCTCAAAATATTCATAGTTCTGCTGATGTAGTAGGTATGCAACTTTTTTTCTGTGTGTTTTCCAAAACCTCCAAAAAAGGTACCGTTTTTTATGGAAATGAATAACATTCACCATCCTGCTCCTCATCATCATCGCGATCATCATCAACCGTGAACATTTGGCCCTTTTGTTGCAAAATCCAATGGCTTTCTGTGGCTGTTGTTATGCGGATGATGTTGCTACTTGGGCTGGTGCCGTTGTTGTCTAAAATGTGCATAATATTTATTGTACGTGTGTAAGTGCAACCAGAAGAAAAGTTTGAAGAGAATAATCGTGCTGATGATGACGATGAGCGTAGGGAAAGAGTCAAGAAGAAGTAGCAGTAACGCTGCATTTTCTCTGTACTACCAAAACTAAAAACCTCTGAATATAAATTGTGCTACTCCATTCTTGTTCATTCGCTGACTTAAACTACTACTGGATGTGAAGGAATAAGAGGAATGATTAATGATGGCTCATTAGGGTGACATGTTGTGCTAGGTGGCTTGAGGCGTCTCTCTCTCTCTTACTTTATGTATTATACGCATTATGATCATCATATCAGACGTTTTGCTATAATATGCCGTATTGCTACCACCATCATGCCTGGCGACTAGCATTAAAAAAGCCAAAATGTCTAAAATGCCCTGCCAAACTAAAGCTAGCTCGAGAAAGACAGAGAGTGAGAGGAAGCAAGAAGCAAAAGCACGCATAATATATTATTGTGTAGGCTGCGGAAAGAAAGTTGAGATCAAGCCTGGTATGAATTTTCCTATAGAATAATAATAATATGCGGTGGTAGTCAGGTACGTTCACTGCTTTTTTCGTGGATGGTCGAACTGGAACAACAATGCTGCGTGCCGTTGTGTTCCTGAGTGCTGCTGCCACTGCCACCACGAGAATGAATAACATTTTTGGTGGAGAAAGGCATTATTGTTGTGTTTATTATTATTATTGCCTTTCATTTTAGTGTGTGTGCTTGTATGTTTAGCCTCTGTTATTCTAATGTCACGCATATTTATAAAATGACTACAAGTCATCATGTTGGCGGCGTTGGAATGGTGGCAGGGCACATGGCAACTGGCAACTCAAACAGTCAGGAAGAGTTAACTCAAACAAGGGCACATGCACACAGACACACACAAACAATGAAATGCTACATAAAAGCTGTAGTCACAGTTGTATGTTTTGTGCTACTGCCTGTTCTTCTTGTTGTCAGCAGCACAAGCGTTCCACCATGTTTGCATATAAAGACATATTGTTGCTTAATAATAGATGTATGCTTCATTATTATTGCTAACGATGATGATGGTAATGAGAGAAAATGTACAATGTACTATTACCTCAGTAAAAGAGGATGAAATGAAAAAATAAGAAAATGAATAAGAAGATTACTAGTTGAAAAAGGATAATGTATAGTGCTAACAATAACAGTAATGGAAACCAAGGAAGATTTTTTTATCAAAGAAGAAGGAAAAAAATAGCTACGTAAACCTGCTGCCTGTCTCTCACAGTTTTAGTGTACTCTTGTCATTTACTGTCAAATATGCGTTATGTTCCCATTTTCTCTCTGAAAATAAAAAGCGAGCAAGATGGACAGGCACACACACAAAACGCACACGCACGCACACAAACAGTCTTTGATAAATACGCATGTATGCATGTTAATACTTAATAATAATTATACTCCTTCTTTTTCCTTTTGAAAGGTGCGCACAACAATTTATTCACATTTTTTATTCAAAACATGCGGCGTCATGTAAATGTACATAATGAATGTGATACCTGTGGGTTCAAACTTGCATCTTCACTACAGCAGCGTATTATATATTTTTTCTCTGCCTTTTGGTGTACGTGCGTCTCCAGCCAACAGTTCAATGCGTAATCAATCAAAAGTGATTATTTGCTTTTTTATTAGCATTGGTTATTATTATTGTAAGCTGCTTTTTTTTTCTTCTGGCCCAGCAGCATAACATGTAGTGTAGCAGGTTAAGAACTCGCAGAGAAGTTACAATTCATTAAACAGATAATTTATTTAGTTGCACAAAAAAATTAATATTTTTGATAGGGTTATGGACGTACATGGTTGCTTCATGCTAAAAAAAGTAATTCGTTATGTTGTAAAGTGGAAGAAGCTTTGTGCAGTGCAGTAATTCAACTAGGAAAATTGGAAATTCCGGGACCAATGCTGCTTCAGCTTCTTCTTCCCCTGATGAGAATGATGAACAAGATGATCATCATTTGTGCCAGAGGGCTTTTTTGCTGGCAGTAGTAGAAAGAATATTATTTTCCAGTTGGATTGGTGTGTAGAACAAGGAGTAGTAGCAGTTTTTTAAGTTGTACCGTGTCTTCTACGTGTTCTTACTGCTTTGTTAGCAAAGATCCACTGCTCTGTCTTTTTTCTAATTTCGTTTTTTGTTGTTTGCTGCTTTTTGCTCTATTCTCTATACTCTGTTTACTACTACGCTACTTTATATTGTAGTAGTAGAAAGGTAATCGTATTATCTTTTTTCGTAGACTTACACGGATCGGATGATAAGCAGACATTTTGCTGAAAAATATACACACAAGCTTTTCCCCCTTTCCTTTATCATCTCTTTGCACTGGGCTTTCACGAAATTGCTGCTGTTTCTTCTGTTGCCTGCCTGTCAAACAGTGTATGTGTGTGTCTGTGCAGGTGTAGTGTAGCTGTTAATTAGTAGGTAGATAGAACTTTGCTTGGGTATTATTACCCAAAATGCTCCTGTTCCACTACTACTGCATCTGCTACAGTAGCCAGGTTGCACTACGTCAACAGTGTAGAGAGCATCATTATCATTACCCAATGGTACTAATACAAGTAGTAGTTTTTGATTGAAGGAAATTGCATTACCAAAAAACCTTGTTTTGTTGCTATACTTTCGATAATATTATGAAGAATAAAAAAGCAAATTATATATAGTGAAGTGGAATAGATGTCGATGTTGTATTAGTAGTGGTGGTGGTGGAGGGAACAGAACCCGGAAAACGTAGATTGTTTGAACGATAACAAACGTTGTATTGAGCTTGAAGCCAGGCCTTTGAAAAGATAGGCAGGCCGGAGAAGGAGGATTGTGTAAGTCAGTCAATTTACAAATTGCTTCTTGTGCCGTTTGATGATAAGGCAGAGAGAGAGTGGAGAAATGGGAAGAAACAAAAATGATGAAGTATGATATAGTGGAATGCTGCTGGTTTACTACTAATGCAAAAAAATTCCTTCTTTTTTGGCTGCCTTTTTCCTTTCTTTTTATACTTTATAGCTTGGTCTGCCGATGAAAATTGGGGTTTTTGATAAATGTTAGCAAACATTTCTTAAAAGCAGCATTTCATGATTGTGTTTACGCAATAGCTGGAAAAATCATTTGGTTTGTTGGAAAAAAACCTTTTTTATCAGGCTTTTTGGTGCATTTTAATGATGATTGATGGCTGCAAGTAGGTTATTAAATGGTGGTCTCTGGAATGATAACTGCGTAGATTATAAACAATCTTATCACAGAAACATGCCAGGAGCATAAGATAATGTAGGAAACCAGGCAGCCGGGAAACATATAAGTTGGTCAAATTTTTTTCCAATGTGTGTAGTAATATATATCGCACGTGTAGGTTCATTGTTTAGCATACGGAAGGAAATTGTTTAAATGTTTGCATTTTCTTTTTGTGACCTTCTCTATTTTCTCTCTCTGCCTTTGCTTTTCTTTGTTCAGCAAATAATAACCCTGTAGATTAAACTCTCTGCTCCACTTTCACTACAACTTGGCACTAATGAGTTTCCCTTCTCTCTATCCTTGCACAGAGTTCAACTTTTGCTAAATGGGAGATCGAAAAACAGGGAGACTGTGTTAGTAAACACATTTCCAAATGGCAAAAGTACAGTAAGCCAAAGTTGTATCTCTCCTGCAAACTTGAATTCATCGATAGAACAAACACAGCAGGTTATGTACATTATTATTATCACAAACGCACACTACATAGATTTGTGTATGTACACATTCCAAATTATTGCAGAGAAAACTTGTTAGTTTTTACTACTGGAAGTAAAAATGCATCATTAGCATACATCCATACATTGAAATGGGTTTCCGGCAAAAAAGAGAAGAGAATCCAAGCAGATGTAATTTTCTCTCACTTGCTTTCTCTGCCAGTTTATTCCATATACCTAGCTATATGGAAATCATAAAAAATGTGCATATTTATTCCTTTGTCCTGAATACTGAAGCACATAAGCTTATTTTTATTTTCCTGTTCTGCTTCTTGTCAATTTTTGCCGGCGAGGACGACAACCTTTTAGTGAGTCCAAAAAGAGAGTGGGATGCTGCTGAGTTGTGTTGTAGTAGCATTTTAGTAGGTTGATGTGTTTTATACAGTTTTCCTGTTTTTGCCGTAATATACCTATACAACTCCTCATGAACTCATCCCAATTCCTCAGTTTCTTTTTTGATGAAGCGTAACAAATCCCATTGTGTATTTAGCGGGTCTCTCTCTCTCTTTCTTTCTCCTTTTTACCTAAACAGCAGGCAGCCCGGCAGACTTTTAGGACAAGTTGTATTAGAAACAGCGCATTAATGTATGCAACATACACAGAAGGAGAAAGACTACTGATGTTGCTGTTACTTCTGTTCCTTGTCTTGCTTCTGCTTTAAAAATATTCCTTATTCAGATTCAGAGAGCCCCTCAAGAACCATCTTCTTTTTTCTATCTCACTCGCTTTCTCCAGCAGTTTCTTATTCTCAACTACCACACTGCAGCCTTCCAACAATAAAGACGACAAGCACGGATAAAAAGCCCCTACTTTCCAAGTCTTTTACTAAGCAGTGTGCTATTTAAATGTAGGGTTTTTTCTAAAGAGAACTTCCTTCTCTACTCCAGTTTCCAGCTTTTAAAATGAGAATAAAAGCCAGCGAGCCTCATCTCTGCGTTTATCATCATGGAGGAGGAAACCTGAAAACGCTATATTTGAATATCATTTTATACCATCTTTCTCTGCATTTATAAAGTCGCAAGCACGCGCTCACTCACCATACCACTAGTTTACAATACAAATATAATTTTACTAGGTATTTTTTATGATTGCTACCCATGTATACTCACGTTCGCTCTGACTATCATCCCCGTCATCATCATGCTATCCTCCTTAGAAAAAAAACGAAACAAGTTATCATTCTTGTGCTCATCATCCTCATCTTGCTTCTTTTTTCGTCATCATTCTCGTTCCGGGCTTTTCATCGCTGTATACGCACACAAAAAATCTAAAGAAAGAAACCCGGAGAGAAAAGAGAGGCAGATGAATTTTCACCGTGACGAGCTTGCATTTTCTATCCACACACACCCAGTCTCCCTTCTCCATTTTCAGTGTCTCTTGTAATATTTTTGAATTGTGTCATCCTACCGTGGTTGCTTGTATTCACAACTAACCAAGCTTTTGCTCATCTTTTTACTCGTCCGGCCAGAATAAGATTCCTGCATCCTCATCACTATATCAACCAATATTTCTTCATAAAAAGTAAACTGTTCCTTTTATCATCATCATGATATTTTGTGCCGTGGCATAGCAGGCAAATTCACAGTCTCTCTCTCTGCCTTTCTCCAGATGAATGTGCGTGTGTGTCATGCATATTATTAGAGGGTATGGTGTGTGCACACACTTGTCTCTCTATAGATCTCCTGTAATATATTGCACACGCCAGGTGAAATACTTACCTTCGTAGGCAACACAACGTGATAATACCATTTTTTGTAGCATGTTCTTCATTTTAGTATGTAGTACACTTTACAACAGAGTCCCTCTGCCGCCACCACCACTTACACTTACTTAGGTACTTACTCGAACCTGGTTTAGTTACTTAGGCAGGCACCACTTGTCTTCACAAGTCTCCTCTTCATCATTCTGCCGTTCTTCGTCTTTTCTGCTGCTGCCTACTTCTTACCACCACTACAACTCGAGCTCGTTGTTATTCATAGTGCATTATATCCGCCGTGTCGGATTCATCCAAACCAGGATGAACCTTCAGTGATGCTGCTACTGCTGCTATTATTATGGCTCCCTATTGCAATGCACACTGCTCTGCGCTCAGTCCATTTTACCACTTGACTGCCAGTACCTTGCTTTCTAGTGCTAAACTAAACGAGAGCACACCATTTTCCAGGGAAATTCAGTGGTGCTACTTGGAAAAAGAAATGGGTTGCGATGATACAAGACAAGATACAAAACAACATTTTCATCGAGCTTCTCTCTCTTGTCCGATATGCATGTAGTATTTAGCATAAAATGAAAGAATATCTACCTACTTATATTTTGTACACTGTTGTGAGACGTGCACATTGTTATTTTTTAGAGCGGCTTCATATACATAATATGCAGTAAATTATGGAAATGTTGATGATGATCATCGTCGTCATGAGGACGACTCTTCTTGTTTGCTGTGTGAGTTAGTCTCTGTGTGCCACAGTGTGTAAACAGCACACATTGTCGACTGTAAATGCGCTGGCAGAAAAGAGACCAACGTGATTTTCCCATGCATGCGTGCTTGTTGTAAATAATGTGCGGTGGTTACCAAAGTAGGCTTCTTGTTGAATGAAAACTACCTGGTGTTGTGGAGGAGCTTGCCACCACATAAAATCTGGCGAAAATGCGCTACAAAACTTGAGAAAACAAAGTGGACCATCATTTTATAAAACAGGATGGATAACCTATCTTCAAGAGAGAAATTTATATGCACAGTTTTTATTATTATTATTATCATTATCCTCCTTATTATTATTATTCTTACACATGGCTTGTTGTTGTATTATTATATCACCTTCGTGGCTTGTGCATTTTTTATCACCGCCATCAGTAAAAACATGGCTTATTTATTGACTCAACTTTCTTCCCCGGATTAGCATTTTGTTACAGCGACGACAAGCTTATGTTTTTGGTAGTATCATTCATAACCATTAGAGCGCAACGAATGAAAAGGGCGTTTATACAAGAGATTCAGTGCAAAATGCTTAAACAGAAGCAGGACTTATAAGTGCACATTTTTTTAGAAATAGCATTATCATTATGAATTCTTAATCCAATTCCTCTTTTTGTAATACATGCAAACCATATTACTGCTTTCCCATCTTAAAGGAAAGCAGCTAGTGTTATGCTTCTGAAGAAAGTCCACATTTTCATTTTTATCGTTCTTAAAAGTGCTGTTAGATCAAGAAACAGGGAAAATCAAGCAACTTTCTCTTTTGGTTATCCGTTGATCGTATTACGCATTACGCTGCCGGATAATTGCAATATCCAGAAAAAAGTTTTGGATGGCTTTTACTATTACAAGCTCAAGATGTAGATATTGATAATTCTAGCATCCATTTGCTTCTTGAGCTGCACCAGACTTAGCAGCTTTTATTTGAAAATTGACAATAGTCAGATCCGATCCCTGATGGTAGGTGATCCTCGTGGTGATGATGCTGATGACGACAATGCCTGTGTGCTCATTTTAGTCTTTACAAGAGCATACGGCACATAGCACACACCATCCGAGTATCATTCCTCTTTTATCATCATGAATGGTTGTTCACGTACTGCCATTATTATTAGCGCGTCTATTCTATAGTCCCTGTCGCATTGCTTGCTCATCAGTAGTAGTAGAAGCAGTAGTGCGGCAGGGAGAGGGCAAGAGCTAAAAACTGCTAACTAACTCGAGTAAACTAAATACTAATCGTATATCGTGCATTATTGACAGTATTAGTTGCTCTGTTCTGCCAAAAAGGAAGCAACTCTGCTAAATTAACTAGCTAGTTAGACGAAGCAGCTCTCGGAGAAGTGGATCCCCTAAAAAAGTCCCTCTTTATACTTGACGTCGACAACGACCCAGCAGCCAGAGCAGAGTACATAGAAGCTGGTGCATATTATTACTTTGCAAGGAATATATTTAGTAGTAGTACGACCACGAGTTTAGTTGTGCAGTAAGTGCGTTGCTTGTTGGTACTACTATTATTGGAATGAGAAGAAGAAGAAGGATAAGTGGTTTCATGTCACTAATCCATTTGGGAAACTCATCTTCTCTCCTTCTTCTCGTTTCTCGCTCTATTTTCTGTCCCACTCTCCCATTCCACCAGCACCACGCCACTCTCTCTCTCTAGACAACTTCTAATGTTTGCCACGATAATGACACTGGTGGCGGTGGTGGTGGTGTACAGTGTACAACTCCAATCCAACTATGGACGGTCTATGATGATGAGTACACACAGAGAGAAAACTCAACGACAAGAGGCATCTCAATTCACTTTTTCCTCCAAAAAGGCTCGTCATCTCCTTGCGAAATTAGTAGACTAAAGGAATATACATAGCAAAGAACAAGAAGATAAAAGAAGAGGGAGAAACTAGTCTTCTCTTTTTCATCTCATTCACCAAAAAGCTTGTAGGCGGCTTGTTTGCTTAAAAACATGTTATCTGTCGTCTCTGTCCTTTTGCAGAGATCTCCCAGAGAATATTAGATTGTACCACCAAATATTTTAACAATCATAACAACGGTACTTGCCATTTTCAGCCAGGCTTTTATACTTGGCAGCCCACCCTTTCCTATAAAATTGCAATAATGTTTAACACCCTGGAACAATAAAAGCTAAACATTTTAAAATTATCAACCATAATATGGCAAAAACAGCTATTCGGAGTTTTTTCTTTGTTGCCTTTGTTGATTTTTTTTTCTTTAGAAACAACGGGAATAGCAATAATAATAGGCGTCAAATATGGTAAATTATTTCTCGTTCTAAACTCTGCGGCATGAAGAACAGCTTTTATATTATTCTCTTTTTTGTCTATTTTTATTGTTAGTGTGCAGTTAAAATCATGACTGCAATTTGCCATGTCGTTGTCCTTGTCGGTTTTCTCCTCATCTTCAGCAGAAGTGGTTGCGGTGAAGAGAATCTTTTCTCTCTGTGTTGACTAGCTACCGTTCTTTTTGGTCACCGCGTGTAGTAGTGTGTGTGTTCTTTTGTAATTTATCTTGGCTCTTTTCATTCATCATCTTGCCAAAGTTTTGTTGTTGTACTGTGGTTCCCACCATCACACATTGTTTTTTCTCCGAAACGTTAGTTGTATAAACTATTGTTGTGAATCAAGTAGCAATGAAACCGTTGTTGTTGTTCTTGTTTTTTCTTATTCACTGAATTTCTTTTGATTCCGTTGCAAATTGCAATATTAATGATCACTCCTGTCAAAACTCACTCATCATCATTTGGTTGTTGTATATAGTACCGCAGTAGCTGTAATACTTGTCTTGTAACAAAACCAGAAGGAAATAGTATATAAGTGTGTTTGATGATCGCTTATGGTTCCTGGTTTTTCTTGTCGCAGCTCATCATATTTACAAAAAAAAAGTTATGGCATCTTTCAAGAAATTCTCTGCTTTTTCCCAGGCAGCTTATTTATTACACATATGATATTCCGGTAGTTTATCCATTTTAATCTACCCGTGTAAAACTAGAAATTTTCATGAAAAGAATTATCATCACACAAGAAAATAAGAAAAATCTTGATAAGTCATTCGTTACGCGGGAAATGATACAAAAACAGACGTAATAATAATAATAATCACAGTTATAATAATCCTATTAGCAAATCATAATAGACTGGTCTTACTTCACACCCCTGACACCTTGCCTTATCTTTCTCAGTCAGAAACAATCTTTTCAGTATTTATTATTATTTCATTTTTTTTCATTTCCTGTGCTTACTCCTTATCACAGCCAATCATCAGTGTTCAATGTTGTCGGCTGCTGAGAAATGGCAATTTTACGTTAATCGACGCATGTGAAACTTTGGGAAAAAACGAAAAATATCTATAAAGAATAATGAAGTTGTTTCGTATGCTTTGAGGAATTACACAACTTGAAAGGCAAGATGGTGTTGATGATCGCATCTTATGTATATGCGTAATTAACAGCAGAAAAGGGACATCATTTAACCGGTGTTAGTAGAAACAAAACACTCGACCCGATTAGTTACAGTAAATACTTGATATTAAACTTACATTGTTTTTTTCTTGTTGTTGTTGTGTCGGTAAAAACGTTTTTTTTGTGTCATAACTTTACCTTAAAACATTATCACGGATGCCGTTTTGGAGGAGGCGGAATACTTAGGTACTTTCAAGGCAACAGCTATACGCATTCCCATACCCGCACTCTTGATTTTTTTATTTAGCCAATTACTTTTATGGTTTATGACACGCTATCTTCCACTACCAAACTATAGTACAAGTAATCTTAATGGATTTGCTGTTGAAACGTATCAAATCTCTTTCACACCAACACCTTCATTCTTTAGACTGGCGCTTGGCAGAAAACTTTTTTTCAACAAAATGAATAAACATTTATTATTTTTCTCTGTTGTTGTTGTTGTTGTTCTTGCCGTTGTTTCTTGTTTCTTTGCCAGCGCGCAGAAAGAGCAATAATAATAATTCGCAGAGAGAGAGGTATATCCAATCTTAATAGCAGTTATGTTTCTTCTGGCAAAATGCAATGAAGATATTCCGTAATGTTTCCCGACAACTAGAACAACATAATAAACCACACCAGCGTCTGTACACCGACCTTCCCCTCCTCCTCCTACTCCATCCGTCCGTTAAAAGTTGAGCCGAGAAAAGGTGGCAAAACTTACAAGTTTACATGTAACTTTTAACAGTATAGCTATTAAATATTCATTCTTCGTAAAAAAAACGTCATTTTTGGCTAGGCAGAGTCAAGTTTGCATAGTTTTCCGGCGGATCTAAGGACAAGAGGGAGGTGGGAGACGAAAAAAATATTCATTTTTTATTCATGACCATGTACCGCAATCACTAGAGTTTTGCCAGTAGAACTTGAGTTCTTCAAATAGAAATTTAGTAGAGCCAAGTGCTGATGCCATTGTCTCAGGTATAAATATGTACCCAGTTCAAATGGCTGAAAAAGGAATGCACAGAGACAAAGATCGTGTGTGCGCCCATTTGTAAGGAAAGTGGACTAGAAAATAATTCATGGGGTAAAGTGTAATCTCATCTTTTGATGAAGAATTATAACGGCTTGTGTGTCTGACCAGGTTTTTAATTTTTTTCGTCGGCCTTTTTCATTTTTACCTTTTGTGATTGCATTTTAGGGCAAAGAAGGGCAGTTGCTGGCAGCACGTTACAAAAATCACATAATAAATGCCTAAATTGCAATCTTGTTCTGGTTGTTGCTGCTTGTCTCATCCTCATCATCATGCTGATATGACGAAGATGATGGCAGTACTAGTGCAAATGAGCCAAGATAGGAGATGAGATGATGGCGATGGAAAAAGAAACATTTTCCTGAAGCAAGCATGCAGGCACACCACCTAATCATGACAATGAGTCAACTATGAGATAAGAGTCTGATGTGAAGTATGGGATTTGTACATTGTTATTACATTTTCGCTAAGCTATTTCATCTTCATTGTTGCCGTTGTGTAAAAAATGGGCTGTTTAAAAAACTGCTGTTTTGCTGTTGTTGTGTAGTGTTTTACACTCGGCATGTTTCTAAAGATGATGCTCCTCTTGATGCGACTAAAGTGGAGGATGGAGAAGAAGATTGACAGCACACGCACACACTCACACACATACTGACTCCTTTTGGTCATGATGGGATGGGTTCATAACATCTTGTTGAATTTTTATTGTGAACTTTAGGGCATTCGCCCATTAAATAAATTATCAGCACAGTACAGTTAGAAAGAAAAAGGAAAAGAGAATAGATTTTGCAGCACATTGTTATTTTTGTTGCTGCTGTAGTCGTTATTGTTCTTCTACTCTGTTTTGTGCAATCAGCTTCAAAATGATAATAAAATATATGCGTGCAAGTGTGTACCCAAGTACAATCGCTGTTGAAGGTGTTTTTGAAGGTTGACTTGTTGCATTCAAATTTCTCAGCGTTGTCGTTATGTCTAAGTTGTTAGAACATTTTCAATCTGCACACAATAAATATTATTATTATTACTATGGATGGAACTCTAAATCTGTTTTTTGTTTTGAAACTTGGCATTACTTCATCTCTCTCTGTGTTATCTTTCGTACCGTACGCACGTCTATCTGGTAGAACAAGGGACAACTAATGAAATCATTGAATGCTTGCCCATTTAAAAACAAAAGTGTGTATTGCAATCCTTATTATTATTACATATTACAACTCTGCTTTTCAGCTAATTTTCATTCAAACAGAAATAAATCAGCGACAAAAACGAATAACAATGATGATAGCAAAATAACAGCTACAAGAACAACAATGAAAACTGCCATACAGATAAAAAAGACTGGCACATGAGTGTTTTTTGTGTAGTAGTTTCCAAAGTTGTTTTGTCGTTGTGCTTTGATTGAGCATATATGCATTCAAAAACAAAAAGAATGAAAGACGCCGATTGAAAGGACATATTCTTCTTTCTGTAGCGTGTTGTATCTTTCAATTCTACACAATGGACCATCCACCCACTCTCAGACAAAAAGGAAAAAGACAATAAAATCACAACAATAATAATTAATTAATAATAAGGCGCTTCTAATCTTCCCATTGGCATGTGTACTTATCTTTGTCTTGCACAAACAAGCTAGTATTTTGATTACTATTATTATTTTAACTTTTAAATTAAATTACGGGACAAAATTACTGCTCCTTTTGGCTGGCTCTTGTTTTAGGCAGTCCAGCAGCAGCAGCAAGCGGGGAGCCAGGTCTTAGCTTTTAATGTATTTTATGGGCTTGTTGACTCTCTCGGGGTGATGCAATAGCGTTAAGCTTCTAGAGACTTTTTTTAGTGTAGCGCCAGCAGAGTATACGACATGCTGCCAGTGCCAGCAATTTTCTCCATAACATAAATGAAACTCTCTAAATGAATTGAATTTTGTTTTTGATTGATGTTTTGCAGGAAGTGTGGAAGAATCGGTGTAGTCACACTGTGCTCTCAGTGCCCTGACACAAGATGAGTGCTTCTGCCCATGGCGGTTTGCTCCTGGTTCTTGTGTTTGTTCTCTGCAACCTCGTTCCACTGGAATATGCTGAAGGTAAGACAAGAACTAAGAAATAGAATAATAATCGCATTTCCTCCTCATTTCGTCTTCAATCAGGAAAGCCCATGCATAAAGTATTCACCTTGGTTTGCGTCTCCTCCAAAAACACAGACAGAAATATTACATTTTATGCTTGGCCTCCCTCCATTTCAGTGCCAAGTTGTGTGTTTTTCCTCCTTCACCTCCTCCACAGCTTCCTTTCCTCCTCACCAACTTTGAGTATAATCAGCATTCAGCTTTATTGTGCATTATGTCGCTCATGCACAAAGTTTTCATCTCCTTTTGGCAGAAAGCTCCACAATCTCTTGCTACCAAAAGACGATTTTCTCTATTAGACATGCATCGTCCACTACAGCACAGGAAAAGACGATTATTATGATGATGACAACATTCATCCGTATTATCCCCTTACAATAAACTCATCACGTCTCATCTGCTCCTTCAATCCCACCAGGAAAGGCAAATGCGCATCATCATCATTAAAATCCCCATGTAGTTAATCCAACAGTCAACTCTTATTGTTCATGTCGTGGGTTTTTCAGCTTCATACTGCCAATTATTATTGTTGTGATTTTTCACATCAATTTACTTTGAGCATCCTTTGCTTCCGCCACCAAATCATCTTTTATATCCTCCTCCAAGCACAAAAGCTACTTCTTTTTTGCGAGTCCATTTCCTCCCCGAAACACAATTAAAAAGAGAGATTTTCATTGCGTAAACAAACGGCTGATATGTCTGATTGACACTGACACCACCACCACACTCAACAGTCATCCTTGTCGTTTTTTGGCGATCAAAGTACCCATTATTCTCATCGCTCTACAACTATGCAATAAGGCAATAATAATAAGCACCATATAAAGAAGATTGCTTTTCGCACAAAATCATGTTCGCTCTGCAGTTTTATGGATTTTTTAGATGGTTGTGCAGACATTTGCATCATCGTTAAATAATCAAAGTATACACACACAGGCAACAAGGTGCAAAGCCTCCTAATGT
Organism: Entomobrya proxima; assembly: GCA_029691765.1. Lineage (NCBI taxonomy): Eukaryota > Metazoa > Arthropoda > Collembola > Entomobryomorpha > Entomobryidae > Entomobrya > Entomobrya proxima. The sequence continues at coordinate 10,769,051 of CM056173.1, forward strand.
AATTATCATGTCGATACTTGCTCCTTTGCTCATCCCCCTTCTGTAATAGGCATTATCTCACCTCCTGCTGCAATTTTCGCGTTACTCTCTCTGAGAAAAACCAAATTCGTTTCAGATTTAAACGATTGTATGGGACTGTAATAATAAGTTTTATGACAACTTTCCTGAAATTATTGTGATAATATGATGATGATGCGGATGACGACTCTAAACTCTAAAGCTCAACATGAAAACGGTTGTAAACGTGAATGAATTATATCCAAATTATAATCGTTTACCCATTTCTCTCTTGTGTTGTTAAAAACTAATGATAACTCGGCAAAATTTAGTATATACCGCTATTTTATAGCACATTATAGCCATAAAATTGTTCGCATCATATTCTGATTTAGACAAAAATAAATTGACATTCCATTTTGGCTTGTACGCATATTCTTGCCAGATCATCTCTCTGTCCCTTTGTCTTTGTTCTGTCAAGTAGTGCTTTGTGTTGCGTGGGCTGTCAATTTCCACATGGGTAAATAATCACACACTGCTTGTTGCAACTCTAATGGTGGTCTCCTTGCACAAATGTGCATTTTGGCATCAATCTGCAGACGTAGCTAGGGAAGAATTAAGAGACGACAAAATTGAGTGATGAGTCGTGACAAGAGAAAAAAAATATTACATGCTGTCTAGTCGCTTCTTCTTTTTCTCGTTTTTCTTGTAAATTGATATGTGGTTAGTGCTAGTTAGTGGGTGATTGTAGAGATGGTGAACAACAAGATGCGCACAGGTCAAAACATTTCCTTTAAAAAATGGTTTACATTTTTTTGCATGTTTGCCGTCTTCCCTTTCAGTTAATGTGATATCAGTCTTTGGTTTCTTCTTATGCCGCTTCCTTCCTTCGCACTGTGCACAATAATTACGCAGCTTTGAGCTTGCAAAGCCAAAACTCGCTTTTTTTGGGTAAAATCAAAGAAAAATGCACAACACGTTGAATAATAATTGTTATTACGGCACAACCAAAAGAGAGATACATGCATGGGTGCTTATTGACTATGCATGTTGCACTTTCTTGTGGGAAATCGGTAAAGTGAGAATTTCGACATTTTAATAACAGATCTAGCAACTGTGGTTGCGGAGGAGGAGGCAGCGTACTTTAATTTTTTTAGCACATTTTTGATAATTGTGACAAAATAGCGACAAAAGGTATGCCGTCTGGTAGCCACTATTTTGAATATTTCAATTTTCATGCGTTATCACAATAAAATTTTTAAGTTTTTTTCGCAACAACATTTTTTATTGTGAGCTGATAATATTTAAATGAGAAAGAGCGACAATGCAATAAACAACAAGTGGATTTTACAGGGTGCCATTACGCTCTGTGGAGTATCGTCGATTTTATCACCGTTTCCTATTTCATCACCTAAAATATGATTAGATATTCGCATTACGCACGCTTAATGAGCACTTTATTGTTTGAGCAACCCAGCTAGCAAGCAAATGCTTTTAAATTTTGTGCAAAACATATTTTTGATAACAGCCTCGATGATGATGCTGATGTGACGATTAAGCAGGAATCTGGTAGTGGCAGAGACTGAAAGGGAAAAATATTCAAATTTTCATAAAAGGGTTTTTCGGTAGAGAAAAAGGGGATGAATGATGAGATGACGATGATGATAATAATGGTCCTTGATGATTCTGTTGATGCTGCTGATGATGAAGCCGAGGATGATCTATTGAGTGCTTTACATTAAAACATCTAAAGTTAGCAAGTGTGTGTGTTTTAACGTGTGTTATGTGTACTATAGATAGAGCGATGAGTCTACACAAAAGAGCTAGTGAGTGAAGTAAGTAAAAGTGCCATTTATTGAATTCGTCGTAAAAACTCATTTAATTTTATTTGCTCTCGCTCTTCTTCTTTCCTTTTTCCTGGCTGCTAACTGCTTCTTGTGTCTCTCTGAAACTCGGTGGTGTGTGCTCTGCGCGCTTGTTCAGTCAGATGCTCCTATCCGATTTTCGCTGAATCCATTAGCTAACCAGGAAGAGGAGCCCCATGCATGTTTGTGTGAGCGCTGCTGCTGTAGCAGTAGGATTCTCTTCTCTCTGATGAAGTTTATTTGGTAGGCATTATATAATATCAGCAGCGTAACAGCGGTTGCTTGCTGGCATTAGTGAAATAGGTTTGTTGGTTGGAAAAAATGACATGGATGAGCGAAGATTGAAGAACACACTATAATAGACTTGATCAGCGTGTCTCCGAAAATCTACATATTTTTGGACTTTTTTGTATATACATTCTTAACACGAAAATGCGTATACATTTATAAGTAATGCTTTTAGTGTACACTTTTAGCTTGATGTACATAAGTTGGCTTTCAACAAGCAAAGTGTAAAAATGTATAAAACTGTCGAGAAATTGGTGTGTTCACTTCACCTCATTATCCCATTGTATAATGATTGTGTTTGATGGGAAAACCAAAATCAAACTCAAATGAGGCTCTTCGCTTCTCTCTGTAACAATCCTGCCAGACAACAAATCCAAGCAAAAACCAGCCTCATGCACCACAAACAACAACAACAACAACAATGTAGACTACAACAATGATGATGATCATGATTATGATGAGAGTATAATGGGCATATACACATAGCCATAGCTTGCATACAAAATGGAACATCAAAAATACAGGAAAACTGCATTGCTGGTACATGTACTGTAATATCTCATGGATGTAAAACCATGTAAGTACAACATTCTCATCATCATCAACATCATCGACAACAGTCAGAAAAAGTCAGGTTTTGAAACAGGAGTCGAGAAACCAAGTCTTGAGTCGTCGTCACCAAATCAAAGTGAAAAAAACCAGCCAAGCCTTTCGTACTCATCAAGAGATGCAGCTCTACCACCTTGCTCATTGCTTCCTTCTTGTCTCTCTGCTGCATCAACTTTTCATCAGTGTTCATCAGCAACAATCGGACATGCAAATGCAACAAAAGCATATATATAGACCGTAAAATAATAACAATTACGCATATTGGATATATTATGTAAAAATATGTTTCCCAGTACCAGTTCACTAATGCAGAAAACATTTTTTTCCTCGTAGGCAGCACAATTGTTCAGTATAAAAATATTGTAGAGGAAAAAGAATCGGATTGACTGTTTACAATAATAATCACTTGCATGCATATTTGACAAGTTCCAAGTTTATATGCGTATACATCAACATCTTATTATACATTGTTGCATAATCAACAGGAACAAAACTACGACCTCGTAGTCGTCGTACCTACAAACACATATCATTTCTGTTTTCTTGGCATTAAATTAATAATTCTACAGAATTCCATTGTTTGTTGTTTTTTATTGTCGACACTTTAAACGACTCCATATTTTTTTCTGATTATGCATTTCTTTTGGTTTCAAATTGAAAAAAGTTACCTACTTTTGAAGTAACACTAACTGAATAGCAGATAGCAATATGGTGTGTAAAATATTATACATAGTTTGTCCAAAAGACGACAAAAATTAAGTAAACATGGAAGTGGCAATGAGCGTCGTTATAAAATTATTCCGCATATTTCTCTCTACTTTGCATGAAAACTTGCAGTTGACAAAAAATGCAAAACCGTATTTCTATCAAACCTCACAATAAATATTACAGCTGCTTATTTTATTATTATTTAGTTCTCATCGTTAGAATCTTTAAACAAAGTAGGTAAGGAAAGAAGGGAAGGATGTTTCATGGTTCATTATACATTTTTTTCAAGAACGAAGAACGTCAACAGCGGTAGACAAACGGTGTATCCATTCTTCACTTGGCTTACTACTTATTGCACAGTTCATTAGTGATTCAAATCATACCGTAATAAAAAACGAAGGAGAGGTGCATGCATACAAACACATTTTTTTATTCTCCTGTCAATGAGGATTTTTGTGCAGTAGTAGACGCACATCTGTTAAAACCTGCGACACACTGAAGAAAAAAATCTGGTGTATTATGTATTACATGCATGAATGCATTATCATATTTAGTCGATTGAAAAGACATTTTTTTATGTTTTTAAAAGCTCGTTTGAAGGTTGTTTTTTCGTTAAAAATATAAAGACTGACATGCTTAGAGATTCCCCTGCTAAACAATCAACCAAATTGTAAATTGTATGTAACATGGTTTTTATCTTCCTTATTGTTGCAAAAAATAGTAGCCAAAAGCCACAGAAAATGGAAGCATGTCAGAGATGGTGGTCATCACACCATATTATCATTATCGTTGTCATCGTCGTCAACTAAACTGCTGCTGAAGGCTACATGTCAATAGTTTCGCTTTTTAAAGAAGGTTTTAAAAACGCTTGCAAAAAACCGTGTGATCAGGATTAAATGATGGCAAGTTGAAACTAGTATTTAAATTTTTTATGAGCCCAGTGTCGACGTTGGTATGAATGTACTTAAATATGAGTCTGGGTTTTGATTCAGCGTTCATCAACAAGACCTTGAGAGAATTCCATTGAATGTCAATCCATCCGTGCACCAACATTGCCGCGCCACCACACGCACGCACGCATTCATTAAAGTTGCAATTACACATCACATCTCTGCACCTGGTCATTGTCATTATGGTCAGGTGTTTTTTTTTCGTCTGTGTGTGTGTGGTGGTTTTTATTATTATTAATTTTGATCAGATCAGGCGCAGACTACCTTACTGTTCAGACACAAACTTGTATTTTGTGGTTTGAAGACAAACGAAACCAAAAAGTAATTTCTTAATACATGATTTTCTCAGTGGTCTGGTCAGTTTCGAAGGAATTCTTTTTCGTCTTGAAAAAGAGAAGGCTGTTGTTGGATGGTCATTTTCATGATGACGATGATATGGCTAATCTCTGCATTACAACAAGCAGCCATAGCTAGTAACACCCAATCATCATTTCCTCTATACACCATATATACAATACCTGCTCCTAGTTTGTGGTTTCTACCATTTACTCTCGGGATTACGTAAAAGAAGCAATAAGAATGATGATGATGACCAAGGTAATAATACTGTCCGAGTCTTGTAATCTTTTGATGAAAAGAGATTAGAATTGGAAGCAACCGTCTAATAACTGACCGCCATCACTAGCGCGCAGTAAAAGACCTGCCTATAATTCATGTTGCACGTTTTTCTCAGAAAAATGCCATGACCACCAAACACCAAAAGAGACTATCAAATGATTATAGAGATAGAAATCCAAGGCACCTTCACTCAGCATTATTATAAGTATCAGCAGCTCTTTGACCATCAAAAACTCTGTTCATTATTCATTATTACAGCAAGGCGAAAGGGATTTTATTAGTGCTGGTGACATCCAATACCAATAAATAATACCTTATATAGTAAAAAGGGTAATCAACTTCCCAATTTTTATGTGGTAGCCCAAACATTTTATTGCACTTTACCTGTTCCTCCATTACACTATAACTACCCTTCAGCTTGACTTCCCCTCTCTTCAAGAAAAACGAAAGCCAATATATAGTCAATAAGTTGTAAACCAACAATAATAAAAGTGTTACCTTATAAGTAGACGTATTTACACAGGGATATTCCGATTGTTTACAGTATTAATGTCAGTCAGCGGATTTTCTGCTTTGAATAACCCACCGACGACGACAACAATACACCACCTTGCAAGCTCATATTATAATGGCAGCAAGAATCAACTAGATTTCCATCACAACAGCGAACATAACATGCCAAGTTGATTTTGGTTAGGTTTTTGTCTTGTTGTGTGCTTGTCTTTGTCTTTACCTTTGTTTCGCTAAGCAAGTTTAGTCAATATGGCTCACAAGCAACGGGAAAAGGGCTGACGACGAAGCTTTTATGACAAAAAGCTGTGAAGTGAATATGTCTGTGTAGAGTGCTTATTCAAGCGAGGAAAATATTATGGGAGAGAGAGAAAAGAAGGATTTAATGGTAATAATAAGCCAAGGGGAAAAATAATAGGAAGAGAAGGAGAATGTCTCCGGTGGTTGTAAACCATTTTTTCTAAAGCCAACTACCAAATAAAGAAAGTTAATGCAACAACTGTAGTACTAGTGAGACTGTCGTTGGAAAATAAAACTGCATCCTAATAACAATAACATCAGAGCAACCAGGAACCAATGCAAATCCCTTCTCTCTTCTCTTCCTTTTTTATAGCTTTTGTTATTCCTTTGCCATAACGGCTGCTCCCGGCTTTAATTTTTTCGGATGAAAATGTCACTTTGTTGTTGTTCCAACATTACACATCCTACGCACTTTTGTTTTTAATGCTTTTTGTGTGTGCTAAAACTCCACTAAAATGAAAATTGTGAAAATAAAATGGGAAATTTTCATTAAAAGTCTCTGCTGCCGGTAAAAAAGTATATTTGGTAATAATAATAGAAGTAAAATACAGAATCGTACATATAAAGTGCCACACGTAGTACGTGGTTGTCTACAGACTAGTTTCCGCTCTTGGTTCCTTTTTTCACACCAAAACCACCGAAACAATAGAGAGAGTGAGAGAGCTGTGAACCATACTATTATTTAATATGCATAGAATGTTATTTTTCTTTTTGGTGTTGACGATGTTGTGTGTTGTATGCACATTTTCAACAACACCGGCAAAACTGGCAATAAAGCTGAATATTAAACAGGAGAGGATTACTTGGGATGTGTATAAACTATTTTTTGTTACCTTTTCTCTTTTCTTGATTACTATTTTAAAAGTCCCTTTTTCCTTCCACCTTCAATAACATTCGGATATGCTAGAACAAGCCTCGTCGTCGTGATGCATTTTCCATTCTTCTTGTACAGCAATTCCTGCTGCTCCTATTGTTATTATTTCTTGTACTTGATGCTATAAAGTAGGCATGTTGATGGCTCATATTGTGTGTTTGTCTCTCTCTCTGAAATTTTCAAACTTGATTGTTTTATTATCCCTGTTAATATTCCATGTGCACCCAACAACACACACACACATTTTTCTACGCATTTACATATCCATAATATGCATATTAGGAATAAACCATACAGGTATTTTTCGTTATAAACTTGTTAGGCGGGCATCTATTATTGAAATTGTGTGGTTATGTTATATTTCGTGGTTCCTTGCTAGAGCGCTGCTGTGCACCCATGTGTTGTCATGTGTCGGTAGACATGCTGCGTTATAATGAAATGGGAACTATTCATGGTCACTTTTATGATTTTCGGCCTGCCTGCCTTCCTCTCTGGCTGCTCAAGTTTTTGGATTCTCTTGTCGTGTGGTAGTAGTTACTGCTGGCGCTGGCTTGGTTCGCTGAAGAAATAGCAGGTGTTTCACAATACCCAGTAATTTCAGCTGAAGGAAGACCTCAGTAGTAGAAGCAGTAATAATAATATGCATGTATATGGGTGCGGTGGTGAAACTAAATTGCAACAACAACAACAACGACGGCAACGGTGGTAACACATTTTCATTACTACTTGTTTCACCATCATCCTCCTCGTGATCGTCGTCTTCTCTCCGGTGGTGGTGCGATGATGGTGGGTCTTTCTGATGTCGTGTTTTCAGCGGAGAGTGGAAAAGTCGATGGCGGAATGGTGGTGGTTGTGTCGTTTGTTGAGATGCAAAAAATCCTCTGGAATAAATATTTTCGCTGTATGTCACCTTGCTCACAAGGGCTTAAAATCCTTTGCCTGTCTGCCTTATCCATCTCTCTACCTTTCATTTCGGTGTGGAAACGGAATGAAAAAGTTAAACACGTTATTATGATTATTGGGATTTGCGGTTAGTGTGCGGTGGAGGGGATGATGATGATGCGAATGACGGTGGGAAGGGAAAATGATTGAATATTCGGAGGATGGTATGCGTGGCGGTGGTGCTTGTCGCTGTTGTTACAATAATATTCTCTGATGATGTACTAAATTCTTTTATGGGCTTACGCTGAGAGTGCACCAGGTTGTAAAATTCATTCAGGTTGTTAAATAATGTAATATTATTTTTATGATGGGGATGGTTGGTGGTGAGGACGACGACAGTAAGAGAGTTTGTCGTCACCAGTGGAAAGGAGAATTCGACAACCTGACTTCACGGAGGATTTCATCATGCAGTCATCATCAAAGTCATCACAAGAGATTAGGAGTATTACAGAGAAAGAGAGACTTGAATCTCTCTTTCAGCAGCGTTTGCAACTCCATTTTTATTTTCGATTAGGCAACCATTTCTAGGCGAGATCAATTTTCTCACCCTGCCTCCCAGTATCTCTTTCTGAAAGTTTGTGTGTGATCATCACACAAGTTTGCAATTTTAAAAGGGTGGAATGTCTTCTGACAAAATTTCCTTTGACATCTCCTTTGGATGACAGACCGCAAGCAAATGAGGCAGAGAAGCCAGTGATTCTTCTGCACTTTTCTTTGTACTTATTTACTTGCAATAATATTTGTCGTGGTTGGTGGTAGCAATGCATCATCATCAGCAGCAGAATGTCTGTCAAGAATGAAAGAAGAGAAGGAAAAAATTGTCGCAGCAGGGATTTTTTTTCGCTCATGGCATTGTTGGCATTCCTGATGCTGATTCAGCAACACCAGCATACAAAATAGTAGGACACTTCTCTCTGCAGCTCGAACAAGACGTGAGGTGCGATGCGATCAGAGAAGAAATACAACGATGAAGGTGATGGGAATGCTGATGATGATGAGTGTTGGTCAAGCTGTCATGCTGTTTTTAGAAACCTTGATCGGTCCTCTTTTATACGGACTCTGGCTATTTTTTGACGCGTTGCACTGCACGCACAAAAATATCGGGTTGCATAGTACTGTGTAGGATGCTGCAAAAATATGATATTAAGTACGTTGGTGTTCATGATGATCTAAAAAACAGGCAAAATGTTTGTCATCCCTTCTTCATCCATCGGGTGGGGGCATTGTAATGTCCTGATTCTATCTTTACGACGTCACATAACGCAAGTTCAAGATTTTATTGTGCTTCACCGCGTTTTATTCTCATGCACACAAAAAAAAAATGTTTTCATGGTTTTGTGTGAAAATTCCTTGATTATGTTTAAAATGTTTTACAATCATTTAAGAGTTACCGACATTTTATATGCTGCGTAAGTAACGTTTTTGCTAATGTGTTGTTAACACGTTAAAGTACTATTAATGTACAATGCACGTTTAATAACATGCTATTGTGATTCGTTTCCAGCTAACTGTATCACAGTTGTTGCTAAAGCAAATTGCACATTCAACGACTTTGTATTTCATATGCAATGACCATGAAGCTGATAAAGATTTTAATGACAAGATGCCGTTGTCCCTTTGGCTTGAAATCTGTTTGTAATGCTTACTATCGGAAGTTGCTAGTTTTGCTGATGACGGAGCCAGAATTATGATGAGAGCTTAAATACTTTTCAATGCACCAGCGTGGTGTGCAGTTGGCAACAAGAGAAGTCATGATACGTTTGCTTGCAAATAATAAATCCATTAATGATTTCATCACCATTTCCTGTATGCAGTAGACTGTGTAGACGCCAGGGAGTGTCGGTTATATTTTTAAGCAGAAAAATACCTGGAGTGGGAAGTCTTGATGCAGGCTTAGTGGGAAATAATCATAAATTAAACTTGTAAAATGGACAGATGCATAAGGTAGCGCAAGAGATTTGAACTGAATGCTAAATATTTTGTATCCGAATCCTAGTAGTGTGGCCTCAAATCCCTGCCTTGCATTTCCTTTCTTCTTTCTATTGAAAAAGAAAAAAGTAATGAATTGTTATACTGTGTGTGTGTGCGTGGGCATTATGACAAATCGTAGTCAACTCCTTGAACACAGCGTATTTTTTATTCTTGTGCCTTAAATCTCAACTCTTTTCTTTACAGGTAAACAAACAGCATATGCGTGCGAAGGGAACATTCTTCGCCTCGAGTGCGAGCAGGGCAAAGTAATTCATCTGATCCGAGCAATTTACGGCCGCTTCTCCATCACGATATGTAATGAAAATGGGAACACCGAGTGGAGTGTCAACTGTGGCAGTCCCAAGTCCATTTGGGTCCTTAATGGAACGTAAGTTTGTTTCAGATTAATCTTTTTCTTTCCTTCTCAGTGTAGTTTTACCGTTTAGGTTCTCCCTCGGCATAGCGAACATTTATCATTTTTAATAATAATAATAACAATGCCAAAAATAACTAGCTGCTAGCAAATAAAATAGAAATTTAATTACGCAGGTTGGTCAACATATTTTTATATATGGTTAGAAAAGCATCCGTTTCGAAACAGACAAGGCATTAGAAAGCTACAAAAAAATCCAATTTAAAAACTCTAGAATTTCGCTCTCCCATGAGCACATAAATACGCACGAAAAACATGTAACCCAAAAGTTATAATTGTTTTGTAATTTTTTTCTTCTCCTCTCCCTTGCATCTTATTCCTTCTTCCCATTATCTTATTTCCCTCAAGAATGATGATTATATCCTAGACTTTTGCTTAAATAGCCTTTCCCTTCCATTTATTCTTGTAGCGAATATACATATTTTACTACGATCATTATCTTTCTTGTTAATCTTCTCATTCAGCTTTTTCCTTCACAAGGGCATCTCATCATCAGCAATTCCTCATGAAAAAAGCTGATTCGATGACGAGAACAAGGATCCTACTACTACATAAATAAAAAAATCACATCATTTTTCGCCTCTTCCTTTTTAACTACTCTGTTAATCCTCGTCAATCTGTATACCGTTTGGATTCATTTCTCTCTCCCTTTACACATTTTACGACTTTCGGACATCCATTCTGACTTTGTAATCTTTAAGTACACAGCAGCGTAGGTACAATATTAAAATGTACATAGTATTTTTCATTGCTAAGTACCACAGAGAGTAAAAACATTTTTTTGATGAGCTGAAAACGATCATCCTCCTCAGTCATCATGCTCTCCTTGTTTGGCAATGCCATTGTTGTTAAGCCGAGTGAAACAGAAAAGCAGAAAGCAGAGTTGATTCTTGTGCTTCTTAAGACACCTTTCTTCACTTCCCTTTCTGTCTGCAAGAGATATATTCACAAGTGCTTCATCCCTCTATACTTATCACTTTGTATGGCTGTTGCTAGAATTATTATTGTTATTCTAGCTATGAGAAATGAAAAAGGGTTATTTTTTGCTGCGAATGCTCTTGGAGAATTCAAATGAACTTTCAGAAGCGTCAAATAAATACTTTGGCAGAAACGCTTTTGTTTTTTTATCATGTCCATGAATGGCGTAACAAGTGGAAATTGATGCTGACTCTCTCGCCTTTGCTTGTTCTTCCTCTATTGCTGCTGCTGCTGCAATAGTTAAAGAGAGGCAGGGGCAGTATATTGAAAAAATACATAATATATTATTTTCTTCTTCCTTTCCTCTCCCTCTCTCTCTACTTCAAAATGATTTATTTGCAAAAGCTGTTACTGTTCCTCTGCCGTGCAGTGAACAAAACCCTCTACAATATGCAATTATGTATATTAGGTAACTACACATGTAATATAATTATGCATGTACGCACACACACACACCCTATTACAAACTGCACACGTTCACATTTAGAAAAACTTAGATGCCTTAAAAGCGGACTGGGTAGGGTAAAAAAGTAGGTATGCATAATATGAGTAATAGTGTTGCTTATTGTAAGCTATTAAGTCAAGCAAAATCGAGTCAACGGCTTCATAAGGTATTTAAATCCATCATCATGCAAGCAAGGAGCAAGAACAAAACGCAGGCAAATCGATAAAATGCCTCTCTCTTGCCTTCTTCCACTTCACATTATGCAAAATAGTTCTCGATGAACATAAATGATTACTTTTCTCTGACGCTCTCTGGAATCGTCGTAGTAATGTGTACTAAGTGTAGTATTACGTTTTGTAACTGCAAACATGCATGCACGTACATTGGCTAGGAGTATGTATTCTCCAGAAACTAATGAGTTCCTGTTCACTTCACACAACTGCTCTTCTTTTCTTCATCTTTGTGAGAGGGAAGGCAGGTATGAAAACTTTTGCAGCACATTCCCATGTTTGGACACATGCATGCTGCTTATCATCATCATGTTGGCAAAGAAAAGAAAATTTCCAATTAGTTTCCATAATATTCTGTGAGCAGAGTTCAGAGAGAGAGAGAGAGTGAAACAATGGGAAACTTCTACAAACACTACATGCACTTGGCCTCGTTCTCGCACTCTCATTGTCAAAAAATTTCAATTAAACTCATTTATTTCCATGAAAGCATAATATGCACATATTACTTAGCCTTATTACTTGAGAATTGTTATATGCACACCCATCGATCAGCAACATGGTTCGTGAAAATTCACCATTTACATCTTGTACGTAGGGAGTTTAGTAACTAGCGATTTTCGGCAATGTAATCACCACACGATTTTGTGATACTTAAACCAACCTACATGAACGAGCTCTGTTTTTGGACCACCTTTGTAAAACGCATGATGATGATAAAGATGATAATGATGCTGATCATCATTTTATATGCCTACCTACGTTACATTAATCCAAATCCGCCATTCATAATGGATAATAATGTGTGAGAGAGGGATTAATAATGAAAATGCTTTTTGATGCAATTTTGTTCCTTTTCGTTTTGTGTCGTTCTCTGGCCTGGTCATTAATAGAAAATGAGCTTTTCCTAGTCGACAAACAAGGAATGGGTCACCTACATTTTCTCTAAACACTAGTTTAAACCAAACACTTGGTGGCTTACAGTATAAACTCTTGTTATAAGTCATTGTTGTTCTTGTTGTTACTACCTGTAACTATTGTTATCACTTTCAGCATTTCCCACTCAACTGCACTGACTTTGTTGCTATCCTTTTGACTCTCACTTTGCTTGATCAAGAGAGACGTAGTCAAAGGAGCTGACAGTTTTCATCTCATCTCCTCCCTGTTCGTAAAAGGCATTCCATTTTAGTCCCTCTTTACCCACATACCTACACACTCGCAACAGTGCATCTCTATTATGCAGCAGTGATATTAGATACTCTTCCCTTCGCCCTGATGACTGACTGACAATCAGTGTTGTACTTAGTTTTACACCATAGTTCCATTTAATAAGGTCCATACCCTGCAGCAGCTCTCTCTCTCGTAAGAACAGCCTGAAGAAGTTGCATGAGTTTGCGCTATGGATAATCGTCACGATAATCTGTTGATGAGGATGAGGACAATAATAATGAATGAGGATGATAATAGCAGGATGATAAAACGACGTCTCTGTTCTTTCTCTCTGAGGAAAACTCTGCACAACAAAAGATGCACATATACATACCTTAAGAGTAATCAAAAGTGGTAGAAATCTCGCTGTAGTGCGGATAGATATCATCATGGCAAGAAAATTGACACGATCATTACTCTTTTCTTTCGACTAATGTGAAAACTATCTCACAGGCTAGTATGTATATAAAATCTACCTATTACAAAAATGAAATATACATGCTAGTAAATGTGCTGCTGCGGTTGCAACTATATGACAGCGTTTAGCAAGATCATCATCTTCCACAAAGGCTATTTATCTAGTTCTTATCAAGATGTAGATTTCATCGACGACCGTCATGATATGATGATGGGGTGGATGGATGGATCATAATACTGTGCTCATAAACTACTTCTAGTATGATGATGTCAACATTTTTTGCGCACCATGTTGTGTGTGTACAAAAGATAAAGTTGAATCAAAACCGTTTCATCTAAAGACGGGTAGAAGTGGTGGTGTTCTCTGAATGAGACAGGATTTTAAGCAATTTTCATTTTTTTCATCATAGACAAACATAGTCAATAGTAAAGGAAGAGATTGATGTTACAAAAGAGTCAAAAGAAGAAGAGCCCGGTAACGATTTTTTTTGGCTTGTCATGCGTCGATGATATGATGAGTATTAAAAAACCTTTTAATATTCGTTTTCTTTTACAACTCCTGCCATCAGCAGCAAAGCTGAAAAGCGAACATTATTGTTGTGTGGTCAACCGACCGATGAAGCTGAAGTGAGAATCTGCAACCTATTCTGCATACTATTTAAATCGTAGGAGTTTTTATGCAGCACACACTCATGGGAATGGCTATTTTAGGGCTATTCAGCAAAGTGGCTTGAAGGATTTCAATAATAGACGGATTGATTGAATGGAGAATAATAAAAATGTATAATTCACGGTGCAAAAAAAAGTTTCACGTAGTTAGTTGTTGTCGGAGGAAATTACAATAAATATGTGTGTCCACTAAACAGTGTGTGAGGAGATTTATAGCGACTAGAATAGAGCAACTACTGGTACTACTACCAACGTTGACTACTGATCACCTATTTTTATTGCTTGAAAAATGGGATGATTGGCAATCGGAGAATGAGCAACGCAACAGAAATCCACTAGCGGCACAATAATATCTTTTAACTTATTATGATGCCGTTCTTGCTGTCAATTTCATTGTACACTGCTTGCATTTAAATTGCAATATAATAAGATAGGGCATCATATTCGTTAGCCATTTTAGACTTTAGAATCTATCTCGGTCGCGTCTGCTGTAGAATTTAGAGTGGATTCTCTCAATGCACCTTAAAAATAATATATTGTAGGCTATCGATACTTGACTGATTCAATGGATTCGCAATTTGCACAAGTCATCATCACACATCCTTGACTTTTAAAAGAAATATTACTAGCAATTACTGTTGTTGCTTTGATTCGATCTAATGTAAAAAAGATGGTTTCGTTTTCTAGTACATGCACGCTACTTGCAAAATTTTTATCATCATCACAAAGCAGTTGTAATAGGAAAGAAACACAGCACCGTGTAAATGTTTCTCGGAACACGAACAAGTGAAACGGATGGACACATGTTGCGGATTTATCCGATGGGAGTTTTAATGATGATGATGCTAACTACGATTTAAGATTGGGCTCATTTTTTCTGCTGACTCATTATAAAGCATGCGAAAATAATATGTTTTAAAAACTCTTTTGGCGAGCTGAAAACAGCGTCGCTCTAAGAATGGAGGTTGATATTTAACATGCGGCAAATAATAGCAAGGGATGTACTGATAATGGTCACCTACATTTCAAAAAAATAATTGTAATATTCTTGTCAGCTTGGTATTGTTACGGTGTGCTGATTGTCTGACATGTCTGCCTCAATAGTTTAATCACAATACACCAATAGGTTTCTTCCGCCTTTGTTCTTTTAGCGATTAATATTATTTTTCATTATTAGCTCAATAATATCAAGGTTCACATGATGATCATAATAGAATCCCAGTTGAATAATTGGAAAATATGCTGATGAGGGTAACAATGAGAATTTAATAAGCTAGTAATCTGATGGTTAAAAATAGTACTAGGTCAATTAATGAAAAGCAACCAGCTAAGTTTTGCACTTGTGAATTGCCAACTCTATAGACAATTTACAGCCTTTTACAATAAGCCTCTAGTAAACCATTTCTCTGGTATTAATTAGTCACGTTGGTTTTTTTTGTGCTTTTCAGATGTAATTACCAAAGGACGTGCAATGTCATGGCAAGTACGAAAACGTTTGGGGATCCTTGTCCAGGCACTGTGAAATACCTCGAAGTTCAATACGAATGTATACCAGGTAAGCTCAAAAACTTTTTTCTATCTCCTTTTTTTGCATTTTACGCTATTCCATCATCAGCAGAGCGAGTAGAAAGTTGTGTCACGTTGTAAACATAACGTTCTAAAGGATATTACATTTTCACCTATTGTGTTCCCTATAATTACAATGAAATTACTATCTTTAGTGTTTTTTAAAAATTTTGTTACGCAGAAAAGAGAATGAATGGAAGGTGGCATGTTACTTACTACAACTTTTGTAGTAAGTGGTGTTTCGGATGTCGTACTTTGCGTGGGCAGAAACGAGGAGTACTATTAACTTTAGTGTCGGTTTGCTATCTCGAAAGCCGATTCATAGCTTTCTGGCTGTCAATTTTCAATAATGTAGTTTTCGTTTAAAACAAATAGCGTACATACGGTAATTGGTTGCCCGTCATGACAATACGTTTTGTCGTGCCCTGAGCGCCAATAAAATTGAGAAAATCAGATTTTGCTATTAGTTTGCTCTCTCGCCTTGCCTATTGCCTGGCCATCCTAGGTTGGATACAACTCTGAATGTACATAAAAGCTAACCCATTTACGACCATTTCTCCAGCAAACCTGACTTTTCTCCCAAATTAAATTTATATTATGGCTTTTAAAAAATTTTCTCTTCGACTCCATTCACGTTTCCTGGACTAAATTACCAGCCGCTCTCTAACGGTATTGGGAAGGATACGGAGATGGATGTGTAGATGGTTTTCGCCCACACGCAGTAAAAAATGATAAATTGTGATGTGACGTGTGTTGTGTGCCTCGTCAGTAATAACTGTGGACACTAATGCAGGCAGTAAAGCACCCGTTTCAAAAACATCCCATTAGAACCATCATCGTCGTCGTCATCATTGCCAAACAGCCAGCATGTCAAAATGGGTGGTTGTAGGGAAAGTGGCTGCTTTGAGTGACTGATGAAGCAACAAAAGCGAGAGTTGTCAGAGTTTTATATGCCTCTATGCAAAAGCGTAGCAAAATGTTTTTTTGGGAAAAAATTATCCAAAATGTATGACTGCACTAGGCATTCCTGCTGTTGTTGTTGTCTTATTCGTCCTTTTTCTCATCAGTCTAAAATGTATGGTAGTACGCCAGTTGACTAGTAAATTGAAGACAAGTGGAGGGAAATCAGGGGGATGGATGTTGGTGATGGATCCCTGTAGACATTGCACTGTTAACGCTATATGGCCATAAGAGACAAGACAACAAAAGCTAATATTTCTGATGATCACCCATCATCATCATCATCAACATCCTCCGCTGATAGCTTGATGGCACAAGGAAATCGTGTAGATTCACTCACATTTTCATCATGATGCATACACCATATTAAATATATTCATACCCTTTCATTACTTATGATTATGGCACGGAGGTAGTCACGGAGAGAGAGAGAAAGGGGAAAACTGAAAACTCTGGCATTGATGATCATGGTATTTATGTGTAGTGGTGGTAGTAGCAGGCATTCATAATAATTTTGTGAATGTTTCAGGGGAAAAGAATGTAATTGCAGGTTTAGAATTCACCGCAGCGCAGCAGTAGAGCAGAGAAGTAAGTGGAAAAGGAGAGATACACAGGAAGGAAGGATATTAGTGACTTTGAATGTGTCTGCCTGGTCTCCCTGACTCTCGTCTCCTCTGTCTCTCTTTTGTCTGTGAACTCTTTATTTATAGCATTCTAAGTTTTCAAGTCCTCTGAGCATTCTATTTTAGCATTGATGATGAGGATTGGGGATGAATTCAAAATTTCAGCTTTTCAAAAGAGATAAATACTTGTGTACATTGTCTAGTGTGTGTATGGGTCCTGTTCCTACCTCTTTGCATCTATTTAGCTAAAAACATGACAGCATATAGGTAGTTTAGGTATGGTATGGAACAAGCAACAGAGTCTTTCCATTACTTTCCTCTCTCTCTCTATCTGGTTGGGAGTGACAGTCGAGGGCATCATCATCCATTCAAATTCATCCCAAATTCAAGAATAGGTAAAAAGAAACCTTAGCCTCTCTCTTTTTACATTTAAGCTTCTCTGAAATGTATTTACTTCCTGCTAATAATAATGCACACACATTAAACATTAGAATACACTTTATTTTGACTAGCATATTTTAGACTTTCTCTCTCGCCCTCTTCTTTCGACGATGAAAATGGTGAGAGGATGACATGACAGTTCATCATGAAGATGATGATGCTGATGAGCATGAGAATTTGATTATGATATTAAAGACTTAGGGCTCAGGTGTAAGCCGTCATTATCGTCATCATGATCATCGTCAGCATTGGCATGATGGTGCTCCCATTTTCTCCAGAACTTGACTTGACTGCTATTTGTAGTCTGCCAGAGTAGTTTACTACTAACGCTTTTGTTCATCATCTCATCTCTCTCTTGGCTTTTCTCTTCAGAGGCAAAAGTAGGGAGAAAGGGGGAGTGTTTGTTGCTACTTCTTCCTCATCATTTTGTAAAGTGAATTACAAAACTAATTTCCGAATCATAACTGCTTCCTGGTTGAAGCACAGCAGCAGCAGCCAGCAGCCCCGCAAAGCTAGCCAACCCGTCCCAGATGTACGTACACACAAGGAGCTCAAAAGTATCTGTGGAGTGGCCTGAAAAACAGGAATAAATAAGCTGCTTTAATAAGAATAATAGTAATTCGTGATGATGCTTTCCTCTTGCGTACAGCGAAAATTTCTCCAGGAAACGCTTCAGAGAGTAGTATCTATGGTGGCACTAGGCAAGAGTCAGTCAGTCAGTGGTTGTGTGTTCCGTTACACAATCACCATTATAATCGCAATCACCCCTATACAACAACCAACTATTCAAACTATAAAGAAAAATGTAGGTAGCCTTTATTTCTCATGAATAAAAATGAAGGAGACAGGAAGAGCGAAAACAGTTGCATGTTAACATGATCATCCTCTCATCCGCGGAAAAAATGCAGGCTTTTTTATCTGTCATCATCCTCGTAATCATAAAAATCTGTGTAGAAACTGGCAACTTGCTGGAATTTTTTTATAGGAAAACTGTACAAAGTTATTCAACTTGACGACACATCACTCACAAAATGTAACAACAAAAACTCTGCGAGACTGACATTAAAAAGAGAAACCTAGAAAAAGGGAGTATTTCATTCCCTTGATTACCCTGGAAAACGTGTGCATTGTGTATTGCGGAATAAATAGGATAAAAATGGGTCGCCCACACTAATACTTTACGTATTAAATATTTCTTTAGCTTTTATATTTCTTGTCAGCCAACAAGTCCCACAAAAGCAGCCACATAACAGAAGCATAATACTTTAAACAGCAGCAGACAGAGAATAGAAAAGAAGTGTGTAATCTGGAACGGAGATGTGAGTTTTTTTTCAGGGGATATGTGAGAAACGGAGAGAAAATAAAGAGAATATTTTTTATGCGCATGGAACAGGAAGCCAGTGCAGTGCACATCCCATGTTATTATATCCACAGGGCATAGCCAGGAAATAAAAAACCCTGGGAAGGGAAAGAGGCTTTATGCATTAAAGATACTTATAGTATGCATAATAGCTAGTTGGACAAAAAGAAGAAAAAGGATAAAGAGCAGAGAATGGTGTGTGTTTCATCACGGGATTTAGCAGAGCATTTTTTGCATGATGAGGATGATATGCATGTATATTTATGCAATGGCAAAATGTGTGCTCATCTAGTATGAAGCCCTTTTCCTGTGTGTCTGTGTGTGGCTTTTTTCACTTGAATGCAAGGCTGCTGCTGTTGCTGATGTTCCTGGTATAGGTCTTCCTTTTCATAAAGAGAGATCATGAGGATGATGAAGAGAGAAAGGAAGGAAAGTAAGGAAGAAAGAGAAAAGTACATTTTTTTGTTGCGGGCAATGTTAGTATAAAGAAAGGACTTTTCAGAGGAGTAGTCAGTTTTGTTCGGCTTCTTGGATTATGCTTTCACTGACTTTTGTGTGTGTTTGCAGAAGCTTATTATATAAAGCATGTATGATGATGTGCATCCTCGCCATCATCATATTCCTGCTGGCCCAAGTCAGAGTTTGTTCTTCTCTATTTCCTTTTCTTTATGTATTAAAAAGGAGATTTTTGTTGCATATTATAATCGTTTTTTGGCGTATTTAATCTATTATGCATGTAGGCATGTGTGAGTATTAATGTGAGGGTCTATGAATATATGTGTGGATTAAAGCGGCGGTGGTTTGGTAAGCTAAAGCAGATCGATGGTATCGTGGTGGTGGTGAAGTTGTAGGTTGTCTGAGACCCAGATTTGAGATTTAGTGAACTGGAAAAAAGGGGAAAAGCCAGGAGCTGTAGTGGTGGTGGTGGCAGCGGTGGCGGCGGCCATAGTATGTAGTAGCAGCAGCTTGTGGGTTGCAGTTGTTGGGTGCAACAACGTTATATAGGTGTGTGTTTGTAGGGGTGGTGATAATATGAAATAAAGTAAATAATATATTGGTATAAAAGTTTGTGCTATTTCAAGAAACAACAATAGCGGTGGCGGTGGAGGTAGCAGCTGAAGCTGAATTGATATCATTTTGATATAGATTTTCATTTAATGCTGCTTCCACGCTAGTACAACCGTGGTGGTTGGAGATGGTGGGGTTTAGTAAGTAAAACACACAAAACAACGAGAGCATGGAAAAGAAGGTGGTAGCGATGGTGGTGGAAGGAGGCAGTGTCCGCTTTCTATTCTCTAGAGTCCTACCGTTTGTATATATATCAGGTTTTATAGAAAACAATAAGAATTTCACTTTTTTCACCAGCACTGTTATTTCGCTGGAATGGTATGATAGAAGGAGGTTGTGGTTGAAAATATGAGTGGGTATAACGTATTCTATAGGGTGAGTGGTAATGGACTATTTAAACCAGGAAGCAAAGAACAAAGGGAAACAGCACACACGGACATACACACACAAAGCATAATTTTGCTAATCGTTTGAAAACACAAACGATTTGTTGCCAGTGGGAGTAAATATTATAGAGTGTGTGGCATACACACAGTGAAAACGTAGAGGAGGATCGTGTGCGGATGATGATGACGATGTTGGCAATAGAATAAAAATATATTTGAAAAGCATACATTATAATCTATCAGAGACGTTTAAAGCTCTTCGTGCATTTGTGCATGTTTGGATATTTTTTTTACCCTTTCTTGGTTTCACTTTGGTTAAAAATATGAATTTATATTGAAAAATAGTAAATTGTAGTTCTGTTATTTGTTGTTGCAATGTTATTATTATTGCTATTATACCATTGTGGAGGAAAAATAGGTAAAAGCAGCTCAAAGTTGGTAAGGGAATAGAGAAAATAAATAAGCAGAAAAAAGGGGCTGGTTGCCATCAGGCAAAAAAGTGCAAGTTGGCTTTTCTTATGCAAACATGCAGACACACTCACCCACAAAACATGCTTGCTAAAACAAAAAAAAATAACAAACTGTATCTAGAGCCTCTCTTTCTTTCTCTCAGAAAATAAACTTTATTGTTAGCATAACAAAGTGAGTAAAAGTTTTGAAGAAGGCCAGAAAAAACAGACTGGAGAGAGGATAAGAGAGAACCAAATCTGTTTTTAGAGGGGATGACGTATGAATAGAAATGAAATTTTTGCAAACGCAAAAACATCATCAAGAATCACAAGCACACACACAGAAAACAAGGAACCAGAAGAGAGAATTCAATTCTCTGTTATTTTCTGTTTGCTTTCCCCACCTCCATCCTTGTAAAGTCCAGTTGTTCATATTCTCTAAAGTCACGGAAAACAATTCTGTTTTTTCTCTCTGTCTACAAATTTGCATATTTTGACATTTCATGCATGACCATGCTGCATGAATACGCATGTAGTTTAACACGCTACAACCATGTTCTCTCAGAGAGTGTATTATGTACGTGTGGTTTGTGACGAGAAGATGACTTTTTGCGTTTTTGTACAAAGGACATGATGAAGAAATATGGAGATGAAAAACTGGTGGACATATGGTTGGTTAGTTTAGTAGTCAAAAGTGGAGTGAGTTGTTTGCTGGCGCAACCATCAAAATTCTTTCGCAATGAAAATGAAAGGAGAATAAAACATAATCAACGCAAAAAAGGACAAAAAAATGATAGCGCTATGAATATAAATAGCAACTACCTAAAATGATGATAGCTCATAACAACTCGGAATACGAATTCAACAAGCTGTCAAATGCATGCAAACACGTAACGCAAAAAATATCAGATATCCAGGAAAAACACTGAAACAAATAGAACGATACTTGAGTAGAAAGGACAGTTGAAAACAAGTAGTAAACGGAAACTGGACTGAAACTCTAGACCATTTGATAAAGCTTTTGAACAAAAATATATATTTCTATAAAATTTCGTATGAAAATTAAAAGGAGAATTTCATCATGGTATGTAGCCATTTTGGTTGTTAATCAACTCGTTTCGCTTTCCCTCTCTCTCTCTCGGCCATCATTGTCAGTTACAAAACCTATTATTATTTTCTCTTTGATTTTTACGCTTCCTGTTCCATTTCCCGCAGACTGTAGTTTAGCACGCTTTACGTAAACGCTACACTTTCAAAACAAACAAAGCACATGAAATGCTCTCTGTGGAAACATTACTTTTTTGGATTATATATTATTTTGTTCCACATCAGTTTTCAAGAAAGCTTGTGTGTTTTTCCTTTGTTGGGAAATATCATACAACTGACAATCAAATTCAGCTGGTAGTAGTACTGGTATACAGATTACATTACAAATTTCCAGGTTTTCTCTTTGTACTCACCCGGTTGAAAACACAAGGGCTTTGTTTAATCCACCACTGTTCTCATATCATGACTTGGTCCAATTTAAACGAAAAAATGTAATAATGAACAGGTTAGTTAATGACAAGCAAACCTTATGTATCCGCCACCCTTTTTTTCGACTGCCACCGCGTTCCCAACGTAATCGCTCTTCAAAGCATTTTTTGACAAAGTTTTTGGAGGGGCGAGAACCATCATAAGCACAAAACAAAATAATGCTTTGCATTGCACCATCATTTCTTATATATTTCCCGTGTTTCTATTTTCCCCATTAGTAATTGGTATAAGCGAACTACGCACACACATTGCGTATCAAGTATATAACACGTTACCCTCAGCGCTATGTAATGGAATACTTTTTAGTCAGCTTTTCTGGCTGAATTACAAAGATTGAAAAAAGGATTGAAGACGACGACGGGTATATGATGAAATAACAAAAGAATAATAGTTTTGTGTACTTTTTTATTGATAACTCAGTCGCCACCATTACTCCAGGCTGATTGGGATTTTAAGGGGTAATGGTATACAGGTTTGTAATAAAAGAGCTGGTGGATACTTTTTACGTTTCACCCACACTCACTAGTAAAACCAAACAAATAAAGAGGAGGAGGAAAATAATATCGCGTGCGTTCTCAGAAAAAAGAAAGGATTCGGAAATAGTCCAAATACTAAACCAAATAATAATGTGATGTGTGTGTGTGTGATGTATAATGGGCTACAAAAAGCAAGCCTTTGATGATAATAATGATGCTTTTTTGTTATTAGTGCCCCCGCTTGCTACAATTTCACTCTGCAAGATCCTCTTTTGGCATTAATAAATGTAGCAATTATGATGGGTGATGTTGAAATGTATAGTAAGTAATCACGAAATACTTTTTTTTTACGATGGTCTCTAACAAACCAGCAAAAGTTGAGAGTAATAATGGTCTCCCTTATTTACCATCCAGCATAAATATAAATATTATTATGGAATGGCATGATGAACTGCAAAGTAAAGTAAAAAACAAGTGTCAAGATGGAAATGGGCATGGCACTTGGAAACAAAGCAGAAAAGCAGGAGTAAAATGACAGGAAAGCAACAAAGTGTAGCATGTACAACGCATTGTTACGCTGCTTTTCTCCTCGTCTCGTCGTACATAATATTATTACGGAACAATATCACATAATAATACATGCATCTGTTTTCAGACAAGGAAAAAAGCGAACGACAGCCTGTGTGTATTGCTTAAATAATCTTGTTAAACAACAAACATCAGCAACAAAACTACAACTTACTGCTAATAATAATGACAGGAATTGACTTGCTTCTCTACATTTTTTAAAAATCGACTTGCAATTGTTTGGACAGACAACAGACTGTTTTGCTTGTTTTGTCGTATTTTATCTGTAGTGAACATCGGCAAGGAATGGTCATAAACCAGGAACAATTGTCATCGTAAAAGAAGAAACAAACAATTCACACGAAAAAATATTGGCAAGCCTGTTAAAAAATCAGGGAGGGATCAACTGATCAAAACGGAGTGAATGAACAAAGCAGCATTGATGTAAAATGATCATAGAAGAATTGAAAGAAAGAATAATATTGTGGCAAGAGTAATAACCATTACAGCAGTGGTTAATAGTGAGACACCATATAAATGTGAAATGGCATAATATTATGCTACTGTACAAACAGTTTTGAAAGGTTGATGTGGCGTTGCTACTACTATACTAGTACACGGGAGCAGTTCAGTTATTATCAGTGATGCTGACCAAAAAGTTGTCTGAATTCTGGATCTGAATAGTAATTCTGATCGCATCAACAACCACCATCACCATTCTCCATCGTCTTTACTGTGATTATGCTGTTGTTGACGAGCAATGCATTTGAAAACAGTAGTGGTTGTTCATGTTGTTTCAACTCGTTTAAATTGGCACGACAAAAAAGAAAATAATAGACAGTGGTCATTTAAATTCAAACTTGTCACTTTGCTTTTTCTTCTACCTTCTTTTCCTTTCATGACTTACTATGGATGGTTTAGTATAGAGTAGGAGAAGTGGAGGTGATTTAGTTTTAGTTTATTGGATGACCATTGAACATATATACCCGTCTCCCAAGTAATCTCGACGCAAAGAAGGAAAAAATCAAAAGGAATGGAGTAGTATAGTAGTATATCTCTTGCATCGCACCTTTTGCATACTACCGTAACACTTTACCTTACGTGTTTGATGATACATTAGAGCAACGCCTGGTCTAGGCTTCTTCTCGTCTCTTCCTTTTTTATTATTTAAACCGGTTCCGTTTCTCAACCAAGAAAAAAACCATTATCTCTCAGTTGGTCAGTTTAAACAAGTTATGGACAAAGTTTGATTGTTAAAACTGCTGAAAATGGAGATGGCAAGAGATGGAGACGAGAAGCAGGAGCAAAGGAAAAGTAAAGAAATAAGCAGGGTTTGCCGAGTAGGTAATGGCAGTGGTGATATGGTGTAACCACTTTTGTTGTGTCATCCGATTACTGTCCAGATTTCGCTATATAAGGCAACAGCAGCAAAAAATGGCAAAGGAAAAGACAGAAATGTTTGCTTTACATTTTCGTAATAACGATGAGAAAGAGAAAGACCGAGAAAAGTGGTGGAAAAGGTACAACAACAGCATGGCGTGTAATGCAAATGCACATTTGATGACGGCTTTCTTGCCTCTCTCTTCCCTAAAATGTGTATACAATGGCGACACTTATTAATGCTACTACTGTGTGCGGTTCCTCGGGGGAGAGAGGTAGAGGTAGAGAGAGAAAATGCAAGGCATAAAAATTGGACAGACAGGCGACAGCATATATATCTTGCGCACACATACACCAGCTTAGAAAATGAGCTTTATTGCAAGGCAGGAAGAAGGTGAACAAGTTTGTTTTCTTAAATAGAAGCAGGAGAGAGGAGAAGACGAACAAGATGGAATGAAAGGCACTTTGGTTTTTAGCTGTTTACATGATTTTTTTGTCTCCTTCCTTTTCTTTGCTTGGCACACACAAAAACTGCTGGGCTCTCTTGCAAGAGTTACATAGACACACGGCTTTTATGTTGATGCAGAGAATAGAGAAGAGAAAGCGGAACGTAAAGTTGCTGTTCGTCTTCAGTTCTTCTTCTCTATTTTTTACTGATTTTCCCCTGAATACATTTTAAACATGCATACATGATGTCATGTCACGTACTGGAGGGACAGGGTACACTGTTGAACCATATGTTTGTGTGGCATGGCCGGGTGACGCTATGGTGGTAGGTAAGTAGGTAGTTGAACTCCCAAAAAGGTATGTCGTCCTGGCATGTCCTTTTACTGTACCTGATGTTGTGCAAGCAGTGTGTGTGTTTTTTAAGACAAACAACAGGGAAAAGTGGAAGAAAATACCACGTTTGCTTCCTGATTTTCTCCCACTTTCCTTGAAAGTTGTTGTCAGTGTGATGGGCCCGGCAAAAAAGTACTGGCCTGCTGCTACTGCAGTTCTTCTCCACGCATTATAAAGTCAAAAACGGAACCAGATTCTCCAATGCTCAAAGCCTGCTTCTTTTATTTGCCAAAGCTTTGGGATAAAGTTAAAAGAGATTTTTGCATGCATGCATAAAAAACCCCATATCATGATCATCATCCCTATCACAACTCTACTGCACTGGCGATAAGAACAAGAGCAAGAAAGAAGCAAGTTTTGTCTATTAGAAATATATCCCACATTTCTATAGCTATTCTACTACTAAAAAGCATTTTTCGGGAGAATTTTCTCTCTTATGACTAGTGTGTGTGCGGTGGACCTACCTATCTACTAACTGTTACACCCACCAACTTTACCAAACATTTATTATAGACCACCACCGTCGTACAAAACTCTCTGGAAGAAAGAAAAGAAACAAGAACTTCGTTAGCTGTACTGAATATCCTTTTGCTGCGCTGCCTTTGGTAGCACCGCCGCCACCACCACTACCACCAATACTGCGGCACTACTCTGCACTCTTTTCTTTCTTCTCTGGCTTTTCCCTCTCCCAATTTTACTTTAGCTTACTCATTATTATTATTATTACCATTAAAGCGTTTTCTTTTTCCAGTAGTTTTCCGCTTTACCAAGTTACATCACATTCTCATGGAGCAAGAGTTCTTTTTTTCTCTTTTGCCGTGGAGCCTACAATTTTCCAAGAACAAGTATTAATATCCAGCCAGGCAGCATAATCACAGTAATGGGCAGGTTTATGTGTACATTTGAATCCTTCCTTTCCGGTTTTTCTTTCTCTTTCCCAACCAAAGTCTCGAGTGTTTGGTTTTACATTTCTTCCAAGTTCTTCTTGTTTGGAATGGTGCGGTAGCGTGGCCCTTCATTCTTTCTTTTCTTCTTCCTCCTTGCCGTTCTGCTGCTTCTTCTTCGTCGACTACTCTTCTTCCTCCGCCAAAAACTTTTTTCGCTTTCTTTTCTTGCCTCCTTGTGTCCGTGTGTGTGTTGGCTGAGTTGTTGCGCATAGTTTCACTCAACATACTATTTGCTTTCCTTCATCCTCATCATCACGCATATAACAACTTTTTGCCGTTTTTTGTTTACCACCACCACTGCTGCTGCCGCTGCCACGCCACCCGTTTTCCTAAAAAGAAGAGGAAGAACAAGAAGAAGGAAAAACTATGCATTATAATAATACCATTATTGTTTACTTACCTAATTGTAACTGTGTAAAAGGTTCTCGGAAACTTTTTTTCATCAGACTGGCACTGTGTACATATGTCTGGTCTGGAGTGGTTGGCTTGGTGTGCCTTCTGCTAGAGAAAATAAAATAGCAAAAAGCCAGAGAGAACGGGTGCTATGCTGGCTGCTGGTCCTGCTGCCCTCCTAAAAACTTTTAACTTTTTAATACACGACAATATATGCATATATTTTGTGTGTGTATTGTTCACAAACATAATAATAATAATAGTCGTAATAATAATATTGAATTCAATGGAATAAAAATAGGAGTAGTAGCATTGCTAGTAGAGAACTACTACAAGTTCTGTAGTTCTAACAAAATGATTGCATGTTTGTCCGTTATGTTTTGTTGCCTGTGTGCGGAGGGATGTGTGTACATCCGCATGCAAACATAAATTGTTCAACACAGTCATAAACATACATTTCTCAACATTCTCTAAAGCTGCAAACTTTGTTGGGCTTTTTGCTTCAGAGGAGAAAGCGTCACCACCGGTAGGACACTTCTTTGGTGTAAAATTATGTGGACTATGAGAGGAGGAGAGGAGAAAGCGGGAAGAAAGTGAACAACGACTAAAACGAGTAGCTGCGTTTTTCAACATTGCACTCCACTTGTGATTATTATTACTAGCATTCATATAACGCAACACAAAAGAAAGTAAAAATAGTTTTGAATATCAACAGAAACGCACATGACAACTATATAGCGTTTTTTGAAAAGGCGTACACACGTCATACAAATAATACAACAATGGCGGCAGTAATAAATACAAACGATTTTAAATGGAAATTGTTGTACCGTGTGTGGTTATGTGAGCTGTAGTACAACCAGCTCTTTGTGTAACGGCTGTCAGTTTACCTTTATAAAATTGTTAATTTGCTCCTCAATGTACATAATACCTCCAGTCAACTACCTGCGCATTTTTGTGCACCGTTAAACACGTAGCATATGTAGTACACACATATTATGTTCTTATTTACGACAATGACGGTGATATACGATAAGGCATGATATTTAACTAGTTACCACAATGCTCATGTATTATGTGCTTGCGACATGCACACCGAAAAAAAACGATATCCCGCGTCTTATCTTTATCATTCGTTTAAAGACGTTTAACACGTTTTTTTATTCTCTCTCTCTGGTTTCTAAAAGGAGAGAAAGTTGCCAAAAGTTGGAGTAATGGCTTTCCTTTTTTGCAGGGGAAAAAATTATTATTAAATGTTTTTCTCTCTTTACAAAGCGACATTTCATTTTTGGCTTCTCAAAGTACGGCTGCCAACTGCTGCCAAACCCTATTTATTTCTGCAATTAGTCGAAGGCAAAAATATGATTGTTTAGTGGCAGGCTTTGCGTTTTTATTATTATTGTGTGGAGAGTACGAATTAGTTTGCTTTATTAGCAGTAAAACGGTGCATATAGTAGGTAGGTTTTTATTCATGCCCTCTGGTTTCGTTGCTCGGTTGCTGTTTGTGTGTGATTGTTGTTGGTTTTTTACAAGTTCATGATTTGCTCAATATATTATTTGAATGCTACAAACATGCTTGTTGGATTGAGTGTGTGTGCTAGAACCACAGAACAAGAAGGACTTTCTCAGGTAGCATTTTTATGAGTGGTAAAGCGGCATGGAAGGAGTGAATTGTTTTTTTTTCATTCGCTTTTTCCTTCAGGTAGGCAACTAAACACACATACACGCACACACACACAGGTAAAAAGTCTGGCTGTAAAAAAGGTTGATTGGTAGGTCGGATGATGGCTGGCAAGCAAGTGAACAGGAAAATTAGAACAGCACACAAAAGCAGGGAATAAATATGAAAAGTGAAAAGAGTTTTCTCTTTCTCTTTGGTTTGTTGTTGGCAAGTTGAATTTCTTTCTCCAGCGAACACACACAACTTTTTTTGTTCTCTTGAAAAGTTTTTTTATTCGTCTTCTTTCTCTCTATCTTATTTCATGACTTTTTATACCTGTGTTTGTGTGTGGAGCAGGTAGGTAGTATAATATGCGTGTGCACTTTTTTATTTGCTCTTGATTGTAGTGTAGTGGCCTGTCTGTAGAGTAGAGTAGAAGTGGCGCTGTTTAAAACGGCTGAGGATTTATAACATTCTCTGGTTCTCATCTAGATTCTCGCGAGATAGGAGAGCCAAGATAACGGCAAATTATGGGGTATTCTGTAGTTTGGACTTGGACAGAATGTCAAATAATATGAGTGGTTTGGAGTAAATGAATTTTTTCATGATGTTGTTCTGCTGATTCACGTGGAGTGTGGTTGGAGAGTCATGGAAGGAGACGAGGAAGGCAAAGACGAAAAACTTTTTTTATGCATATATCACGGTATTCATTATTTTGTTGGGCAGGTACTTTTGTGTTACTTTTCGGGCACTGGTGGATATACCCATAAACTGTTGTTCTGTCGTGGTTGTTGTTTGCAACCCGTATTTATTCAAGTTATTATGACTCATGTTTATAGGGTAATATCGTATGTGAAATAAAGTGGGTTGATAATCACAGGTGTGGTGAGGAGTGAGTAGTGGTTTCGCCAAAGACTCTTTCGTGCAAATTTCTCTTTCAGGAAATCATTTCGGTGTTGCTAGTTGTGTGGTCTTTTTCTTTGCACCGGTCTGAGTGACTGACGACTGCTTCTCCACTACAGCTCTACGATTCTTTTCCCTGGTCTCAAAGCAATGTTGTTCACGTTTTCCTGTTTCTCTAAAGTACTCTTCAGTATTCAGAGCCAGAGAACTAGAGAGAGACGTACTTTTTGTATTAAGAACGCACCCACACACACACACTCACGTCTCGTGAGAGTTTACTGATATTGATTATTCGTCTGAAGGATTTTGAATAAATAGGATTTTCTATTCAAAAGTAATGAAAATTAAAAGCTGTCATGATATATTGCAGTTGCCACGCAGGGTTGCGTGGTTGACTTGTACAGTAACATGTGTTAATAACATTTCAAGGCACTCTTGAGAATAAATAAAGCCTTCAATCTGATAATTTGTTAAGGAGTAAAATGCTGGATGGATTATGAATGATTATACTGCTCTGCACAGTTAAGGGGATGTCGCAACATTTGAATGACTGCTTGTATGCTTTATCCAAATTGTAATAAGATTGTAATGCATAAATTGAAAATGTATTTTGATTTTTTTTTCGTTTCCAGCGAGCTCTTTAACTTCCACAACTCCGCGAAGTGCTCTCGGAGGAAATCGCCAAAATCCCGCGTGGCCAGTAGATAGTAGTGCCATTGACTTACCCAACCGAGTAGGATCTATCAGCACAAATGAAGAGCCCTTGGCTCCCGACATAAACTCTTACAGACCCTTTAGCAACCTGTCAAGCTATGGACACAATCAATTCCCCTCTGGAGGAGTTGGAGTGCATCCTCTCCTTCCACCCGAATCAGAGAATCCGTCAGTAGGACTTGTGACCACAACGACATTACTGCCACCGTCATCCTCTAATAGTGCCGTCCTTTTAAAAGAAATGAATCCTCTTATCCCACCCAGCTCGTCTGGTGCGGACTCGGACTCTCAGGATGGAAATCTCAGGGTCATGAACTCTGATGAAGATGATGATCCTCTAAGTGAAACGGATGAGAGACCTTGGGCCGGAGGCATGGGACAAGTTGATAAGGATGGAGTGGGTGATGTCACAGAGAGTATGGACTGGAGTCAGTATGAGAGAGAAAAGTCGAAAATTGACAGCGGAGGAACGGATAACATGTGGTCAGATAAAGTGGCCGGAGGAGAGGGATCCAGCGGAAATGGAGGAATGCTGTCCAATGGCAACAACGGTGCATCTCCCAACAGCAACACCAATAATAATAATAACTTTAACGAAAATGCTCTGGGTCCGGTACGTGGTGTTGTGACTATCAGTCCAACCGTGTTCCCTACGCAACGTAACCACGGTGGTTTGGATGAAATTGATATGGACAAAAATCATCGATATAACTCTCCTCACGGTATGTACAAATATAATATAATGCACAGAAAAGTATGCTACCAGTTTTTTTCCTTAAATTGCACAAGCTTCCCTCAAAATCTCATTAAGCTTTTGACTTTCTCTTCTACTTTAGTGCTGAAGTGGTTGTATTTTATGCGTGTGCGTTTTTGTGTGGGATGAAATCCCTACGTCATAATAACATTTCACCACCCTACACACTACAACACTAAATTATATTTTTTTTCTTCCTTTTACCTCATTAGGTCGGGATATCAGTAAGATTTACTGTGAAACAAAAATGGATCGCGGCATGTTCTGGAACTGGACCATGGTTGGAGAGGTAGCGAAACAACCATGTCCTGGAGGCGCATCTGGTCTTGCAAGATGGAAGTGTGTAGGAAATGGGCAAAACCACGATATGCCCACGTGGTTCCCCGAATATCCTGATCTCAGCGACTGCAAATCCGCCTGGCTTCAAAGTCTCCAGGTAAAAATAGCTTTACTGGTCCACAGGGATTACACGTTCTATTATTATTGCATTAAAAATAAATGACATTATTAGGATTTCTTCTTCCGCAACCTACACACTATAACCACCAGAGTGTGGGTGATGTAATGAAGCATATCTATACATATAATAACTCACGTGTATATGTTCTTTTATTTTATTACCACCATGTCATCACCATCCCGTTGATCATAACCAGGCAAGAGTATTAGAGGGCGACAGAATATCCAACGTGGCTAGCGACTTGGCTCAGGTCACCAGCACCAAACAAATGTACGGAGGGGATATTGCAGCAGCAGTGAGAATTATCAAAACGATCGCCACTCGCATGAATGATCAGTTGAGAACGCTAACGAACCAAGTAAGCAGGGAAGACTTGGCCGCAGAGCTGCTTGGCCTTATCCTAGAGGCGGGTAGTAATTTGCTGGAGAAAACCCGACTGGACCCTTGGAGGGACCTGAGCTATGCTGATCAAATGAAAATTGCGACTGATCTTTTGGTCGGATTAGAAGATAACGCTTTTCTTCTTGCCAACGTGGTCACCTCGGAGAAGACACTCCGAAAGTCTGTCAAAAATATCTGTAAGTAAAATCAACAAAAAGGAAGAGCACACACACTTATTATTATTATTTTCTTGTGGACAGGCGAGAGAAAATGGAAAAAATGTCTGCGGAGAGATATTTATGTATAGATAGACTCAGAGTACAAAGTAGTAGGAAAATAGGAAAAAAGGAGAAAGCAAGTTTGTGAAAGGAAGAGTAGACAAAAAAGTTTGTTTTTTCTATTTTTCCCGATTTCTTTTCGTGTTATTCTTTGTGCAAGGAAATGTTTGTTCGTCCGTATAATGGAAGCTGAGAGGCAATATCTTTGTCACTTACAAGCTTTTACGCAAAAAAATGGTTTGGGACCTTTCCTCTTTTTCTGGAGAGTTTTTTTCTCTCTCTCTCTTCTGCTTGATCTTCCGGCTTTCTTTGCACACATTCACATGGACATGGGCTAATGTCTACTTTTTTCCCCGAGTTACTTTCTAACTCTCGCCACTTTCACTTTTACTTGTCGTCTACTACACATAGATAGACTCCTTGTTGTACTCATGATGCAGAAGTCCATAATATCTCTCAGTGGCATGTATGCTGGTATATATTATATCGGAAAACCCATCAATCTCGATCACTGAACAATATTTTTTCTTTGTTTTTTATTTCTTGCGTCATGTAGTAACCACGATTTATGCCATTGAGGCGAACAACGTCCGCGAAATCAATTTCCCATCAGAATCCACAGATCATTGGGGCCGATTGGGAGATGTGTTGACCATGCCAGCGGAAGCACTCAGGGAAAATAGTGACGGGGGTCTGGTGCGTCTAGTCTGCTTCGCGTACAACAACTTGGAACATGTAAGAACCGTTTTAGTTTGTCTTGCTGCTTTCTCTTTGACTTTTTCAGTCTAGCAAAATGCGCGCGTGTCAAGTATATATTTTTTGAAAGTGCTTTCAACATCCAATTATGAATATAAATGACTTTTTGGTTTTATGGATTGGTGGACACTTAACTTTCTAGTATATTATTTGCACGTCGTCAGCTATTGCTACTTTTCTTTTTTTCTTTTTTACGTTTCTCGGAAT
The DNA here is from genome assembly GCA_029691765.1 of Entomobrya proxima. Taxonomy (NCBI): domain Eukaryota; kingdom Metazoa; phylum Arthropoda; class Collembola; order Entomobryomorpha; family Entomobryidae; genus Entomobrya; species Entomobrya proxima. The sequence goes on from CM056173.1 coordinate 10,802,166, forward strand.
TCAATGTGTGTTTTATGATTTTCACCCAGGTCCTTCAACCGATCAGCTCGGAGCGTTTGGGAAATGAGGGAGGAGAACGAAGGAAATTAGTAAATTCCCGTGTCATTTCCGCTTCATTAAATCAAGGACGACACATCCAATTAGCGTTGCCCGTTCAGTTGACGCTCCGTCATTTATGGCTTGACAATGTGAGCAACCCCCAGTGTGTGTTTTGGGATTATACGCAAGAGTAAGTGAAAGTCATTTTCTGTGCTCTCATTTCCAATCCAATTCACTCCACTTTCCTTTCACTGCTAAAAGCTACCCTCTCTGATTCCAATGGAGTGTGTTAGTCCTAGTAGAGTAGAGTCACTAATTCTATTGTTGTAATTACGGAAGGGATAATCAAATTTTGTGACAATGGCTTTATCGCTGTCCATTACTACGACAGGGATATGGTGGTTATCCTGACTTTTTTTTTGATATGCCAGCAGCAGCAGTAGAATTAGAACAGCAAGAGTACTTGTAAATGACATAGGTGGAGTGGAATAGGGGAAACTCTGAGTTTTCTCTGCACGAGTTGTATGATTAGTATGCAGATTATATGCACCACCTCCAGTAATAGTGGATATTTTATTAAATAAAATTCTTTTATTTTCCTTTCTCTCTTCTCAGCAAATGGTCAGAGGAGGGTTGTCGCGTAGTGAAGACAAATCGCACTCATACCGTGTGTCAGTGCACCCATCTCACAAATTTTGCTATCTTGATGGATCTGGAACCTCCACCAAAGCATCTTCCGACACCAAAAATGCTGCAGGTAACCAGTTGTTCACAATTTCACATTTCAAATGCGATGATTCTGGCTGTGCCAGTATGCTTATCGGCATTTTTCTCAGCGTCGCCATAAAACTGATTTGGAAAATATATCATGATTTTTTTTTTCGTTTTACACACAAACAGGTCGTTACATACGTGTGCTCTGCTGTGGTCATTATGTGCCTTGTCCTAACGATTATCATCACACATTTCTGCATTCATGGCAAAGTAAGTTTTCCTTTACAAATATCTGTCTTTTATTGCATCTCCACAAGAAAGAGTGGAGACGCAAGCACATACATGGCCGACTCGTAACTCACCGTTTTGTTTTACCCCACAGGTATTTCAGACGATGATTTTGAAGAATTTGTTTTTCTGCTTGTTGATGGGCGAACTGATGTTTGTGTTTGGGATCAATCAAACGGAAAACTCTCTGGGATGCACATTCATTGCCATTTTCCTCCACTTTTTCGCACTGGCCTCAATACTCTGGTTATTCCTTCATGGTAAGTTTCCTTTGAATCAACAACATCTCTGGTTTTGCTTATGCCTTAAACATATTTCTCGGGGTACTACTGCTACCCTCAAGTCAGTTTTGGCTGTCAGTGGAGACCTGGAGCAAGAGAGCTATAGCTCCATCCATTAGCTCCCGAATTACAATCTCTCCAGTCGTAAATCACCAAGTGGTAGTGGTGGGGAGATAAAGGGAACATAAAATTGTGCACATGTCAACCTGACTAACCAAACTGCGAGAATTATTTGAATGCATGCATATACTTGTTCCATGTTTCCATGTTGTGCAACTGCTCCCATTTTACTACTCTGGTGACATTTTGTGTCGGTTGCACAAACACACAGACGCGCCTCTTCTTTCCTCCGTTTCCAAATTACATGCCACTGTATCTAATTTTGTTTTTCTTGTGTATAATTTTATTTATTTCGCGTAGGTTTCCATTTACATCTAATCGTCGTGGAAGCGGCAGAGAGTGGATTATCTCGTCAGTTGTGGTATTACGGGGTCTCATATGGCTCCCCTGCAATAGTCGTCCTCTTGTCCTTCCTCCTCGACCCGAGAAGTTACCGTAGTGATGAGTATTGCTGGATTCAAACCAGCTTCGCACTCCTTTGCTTTGTTGGACCAGCCGTACTGGTCGCATTGGTAAGTATTGTTTTTGTGGTGGATTTTCCCACTATTCCTTGTGGTTATCCCTTTCTCCCTCTCTCTATTTTATGCCTGGAAGGGAACATGAGCTCTTTTCCACTTGTCACATTAAAATGTGTTTAATTGTTTTCGTATCATTTCTCTTTTCACTCGTGAGGAAGATCATGAGGATGATGTTGTTGGTGTTGTTGCTTATGTTGCGCTAATTCCTGTGCTTAATACAATTTTCTACCATTTTACAGGCCACTGCCGCCATGATTATTTATACCCTGTATAAAATATCGGGACTCGTTTCTACCATGCCCAAGAAGCCAAATGACGACAAGGCACTGTACACATATGCTAGGTAAGCCAAGGATGCATACCACCATATTTTCATAAGGACATGCACTATAAATTATTACAGGAACGTGAGTAATGACTAATGACATTGTTTTTGTCTCCTTCTTTATTTTAGCACTTGGCTTCGTGGAAGCTTTTTAATTCTTTTTCTCATGATTCTGTCATGGACCTTAAGACTGTTGGATTTGGAATCAGATTCCCCGTCATTGTCGTACGCTAGTAGTATTAGTCTCGCCCTGCAAGGGATAATTATTCTCTTTTTTCACTTTCTAAAAGCAGAAGATGTAAGTGTCCTGATATTTCATATTTTGGAATTCACTTTCACTAAATGCGATTCATACTAACGTTATGCAATTTTTGCAGATGATTTCAAAGATTTGTGATTGTGGTAAGAGCTCTGACGCGAGTGATACTGAAATGTCAACCCATTCTCAGCAACAGCTACAGGCTGGTCAAATTGCAAACTCGACACTCCAGGCACCTCATGGCGGGATCCTCACTGATGGGTGCCATAACAACCACCTAACAGTTCAGAGAATGCCAGACAATGCTCGACTGCTGACACTGAGTAGACAGCCAGTCGATGTCAGAAATCATGATGGGATTTATGCTAAACAGTTAGCTGGGGTGGGAATGCAAGCGTCACCAGGTTTGTATTGATAGACATATTAATTTTCCATTTGCTAAACCATGCACGCTTCGGAAATTTTATGAATAATTCATTATGTCTTAGGATTTGGTGACTTTGGTGCTGGAGGTATGATGACACCAGGAGGTCACAGGTACGTCGGTGATGGACCTGGCATCCTGGGATTGTACAGTAGTAAAGGAGGTGGAATTGGTATGGATGGTAGTTGGACGAGAGGTAGCAGTTACTCCGACATTCGCAGTGTCGGCTTTCATCGTAATGATCCTGTATATGAAGAGATTGAAAAACCAAATCATTTGTCGCCAAGGGCATCCGTCTCAGACCTGTCGGAAGACGAGGGTCATATATACCCACACGATATAGATATTTATCATCGAAACATCTACGGCCAGCAGGTAACATTCAACTTTGAAACCTCATTTTTCTTTTTGGAAATAGGTATTGATGAAATAAAGTTTGGTCCAAATTAACCAACTTTAAATTTGTTCACCAGGCAAGAAGCTTATCTCACTATCATCCCCATTTGCACGGTAACAAAAGAAAGGTGGACATTCTTCAGGGTGGTGGAGAAGCCGCAAACCCCCTTCTCTCATCGCTTAATCGAGGAGGAATGCACCACCAACAAATCCCGTCCCAAACACATTACACGACGAGGCATCGAAACCCGTCGTCCGATCATCATCACCACGTGTCACTAAAGGGACTGCATCCTGATGAACACATACTGCAAAATGTGCATATGGTTTAGCAGTGAATCAAGTGTTTAGTCATACCGCTAATAACAATATCAAAAGAATATAAATGTACATAACCCATATACATAAATATATCTATTATATATAATATACATATTAAATGTTAATAGCAATCCCATAATATTTACGCTAACTGTAAAAATTGTAATTAGAAATAGCAAATATTTTTATTGAGAAGAAAGATCAAACTAAACTTAGTCAGAAAAATGCTGAGATTTATCGTCATTTTACCCAACATGTTTTTGGAACCCGATTAATATCGTCAGTTTCCTCAACAAGATTATCTGCAGAAAAAGCCCGTGGTGGACTGTTGCTGGACGCTTCTAACAAATTAAGCGAATTCAAATTTAAACAACTCCTCTTTCCCTTTAATTGTGAACAAAGTGCGAGTGTGAATGGTTGTGAATATGTGAGGTTACGTTTTTAATTAAGTCATCACTAAATTTCTTGTCTGGTTAACGCATACAATAGTGATATTGATGATGAACGATTTCCAAGTGTGAATGAGTGCCGTCGCGTCCATTGAAAACCACAAAGAAACAGAGGAAAAACATTTGCTACTTTCGTATCTCCTTGCAATCATCATCACCAATTTAACTGATAACTATATAATAACTATATAGCGTAATCATTTTTTTGTATTTTTGTTACATTCAACAACATCACTACAAATCTACGTAACATGGAAAAAGTCGCTGGAGAATATTAGCTACTACGCTACTTGGGAAAAGTATTACATCACAACTTTAGAGGTTTACTACGTTATACTTTAATAATTGTCTAAGTAGTCATAGTTCAGTTTTATATCCTGATCCTAATTCTTTCTGCGACAAAATTGACTAAAAACCGATGGAAATTAAAATTTCGACAAAACACTACATTAAGAAAACATCATAATAGGAAAAAAAGCTTAGGATTTATAAAGATCTCTCTAGAATCGTTCGTGATGTAAATCCAGATTTATCTGACAACCCATCCAATCCTGAAAATATGATTATTATACGATACACATAAAATATTTATCTAAACATATATATTCAAATTTGAAATATATATTATGCAACTAATATGCTGCGAATATCTATACTATTATTACCTTTAAGTATCGTTGTTATATTACTGATAATTATGTACTTGTACTTGGTCGTCCACTTTCTATACTTGGATACAAGATCAACAACAAATTTTTAAACACACAAAATAATGTTCAAGGAACAGAATAACATGTACAAAAAGCCCATAGCAACAAACTGAATCCCAAAAAAGCAAAAAGAGTGCATGATTACTCCATAACTATATATTATTATTCTTAAAATATTATATAGAACACTCAAGTAAAGAGTATTACTAAGCAGAGGAAATCTTTAATTGTCTTTTACAGTACTTTAAAACGATCAATAATAGTCTCTTTACTCACGTTTTTACTATATTTACAAGTATGACGTAGATCAAAGAAAAATTTATAAAAAACTGTCTTAAAAATAACTTTTTATCTCATCTCTGTTTTAAAAAATTCATTTGCAGTCAGCTTTTAAAGCTATGAATAAGAAACCAGAGAGTAATGATGGTCAAGCTTGCTGTTCCAATATTCCCTTTCCTGCTTTTTAACGTCACATCTTCAGTTTCAAACTGTAACAAAGTTGCCATATTTTAAGTTAAGGTAATAATTAACACTAGGGTTCAGACTTGCTAAGTTACTAATTTGATATAGCATCCCAAAGACTACAAGTCAAGACGGTTGGTAAATGTGAAGTGAGTTTAAACAATGTTGGAAAAATTAAGGGAATGAAAGATCAGTACAGTTAGTTGAGTATGCAGAGAAAAGTATTTGTCAGTGGAGAAAACATCACGACTTGTCTTTCAAAAAGAAAAAAAATGAATGCTAGATTATTTAAATATAAAGTCCAGGTTCATCTATGGAATTTCGTAAGCCACACGCAAAGCTGTGGAAAAAGAAAGATTTCGTTTCTTATGAAACGCATCCTCCAGAAAACGCAGATAACGACGAGAGGTACAGAGGGAAGGTGTTTACAGAGAGGAGTTAGTTTAACAAATAAAAGGTTTAAAACCTTTTCCAAGTCATTATTATATAATTTTTAATATTACTAATGTTAAAGTTATTTCGTATAATTTTTATGACAATGGTAAGTAAAGTATTTTTAGACTGAATTTTCTAGGATTGTATTAAGTAACAAATAATTAAAATTAACCGTTTTAGGCTAAGCATTAAATGAAGAGTCTCTAAGTAATAATTAAGAATATATATATACTAATGTGAATATACTGTTGTATGTAAGGATGGTTTCAATGTAAGATTGAAAAGGGACGTGTAACACCTCGGTGTAAGAAAATGACAGTGGATTGCAAGCTGTTGTTATGTTTTTTATAATGATTGTTTTTGACGATTAAAATTGAATGACGCTACATATGCCAGAAACAAAGAAACACTTGAATGGTTGTGCAATGGTACTTGATTTATTTTCCACCTCATATTATCATAAATTCAGCATAATTATATCATTCATCATCCAATTTCGATTGGAAGCACATGACAATCGAGCTTTTTTCAGACTTTTTATCTGTATGTCAATCAGGTTGAGAAGGTCACTGCATCATGAATAAGACCTATAAATTCTCACTCTTAAAAATGTCGCACCATCATTCATCTCCAGTTAGGGGAACGGCTTGTCTTTGGAGAACTTCTGACAGAAATCTTTCGAATCATGTTGTCCTTTAAAAGTTTGGTGCTGGTAGCCCTGGCACTGTCTTCCAGTCAGGTAAGAAACTTGCATTCTTCATGCAACTGTGGGAAGCATATATTTACATATATTCATATACTTTTTCAACGCATTTTAGGGTCATGCAGAGGCTTTCAGAGTTCTGGCATTTTACCATGGCACTTGGGACTTGGCACATATCAGCTTTGTTGGGGACTGCAACAGATACTTCCCTAGCATTCAACAAGAGCATGGATTTACATACGAGTCTACCACGGACTGGAGCAAGATCAATGACAACTACTTGAGAAACTACGACGTGATCATGTTCCTGGATGACCTGCCCGCTGACGGGAATCAGCGCGCTGCCTTCCAACGGTACATCGAAGGTGGCGGTGGTTTCATCGGATATCATGTCTCAGCATTCACCCAAAACAATGCTGGATGGTCCTGGTATCACAACACCTTCCTTGGTAGCGGGGATTACCTTGGAAATACTTGGCGACCCACGTCTGCTGTGTTGAGAAATGAAGTACCCGGACATCCAGCCTTGGCTCGTCTTCCAGAAAAGTTCTCCACCCAGCCCAATGAGTGGTACAAGTGGACCAAAGACTTGACCCAAAATCCCAACATTCAAATTCTGTTGTCCATTCATCCTGACAGTTTTCCCCTTGGAACTGGACCAAACCCATGGGAGATTTGGTATGATGGTTACTACCCAGTTGTGTGGACCAACAGGAACTACAACATGTTGTATGTTAATATGGGGCATAATGATATTGCTTATGAGAGCGACAACCGAGAACTGTCTCACACTTTCGACAATGAGGTTCAAAATCGACTCATTATTGACGGTCTCAAATGGTTGGCAGCCAACAGGAGAAACTGGAAGAAGGCTGAAAAGACTCCTGAAAATCCTCTATTCACTGCATTCAAGAAATAGTTTGCTTTATGATTTGCAACAACGAAAATTCATGAACAATTATTCTCTAGACATGCATTTTTTGACTGAAAATACAAAAATAAAATAAAATCATTACTTAATAAAATCATACATGAAAAGCAACACATATCACAAGAATTCACTCATTCATTTCTGCTTGTCATACTTATATTTGCCCGCTTACAACACATCGTCTATAATTTACCACCGTGGGAAAAAGTTGAGCCGTATTCGATTCGAAAGCAGACGAAAAAGAGCGTGATTCATGCATTTTCACAATCCTTGATAAAAAATTCAACGGTCATAAACACCGACTCCCTTGTTTTCTTCGCAGTAGTACAGGGTGTTGAATACTACATTTTTCCAGATCAAACAGTTAACTTGTAGTCGCTCGTCGAAGACATACTAATCCTGTGACAAAATGAATGTAATGATTACTGCTTCTGTTGTTGCAAGCTGGCTGTGGTTCATTCATGTATGCTAAGTGAAAATTGCAGTTATTCATTATTGGCAGTGGCAGTAGTGATACAATAGTTTGTTTTGTACTTTCAATTTTTTGAGCATAGCTTTTACAAAAATAGGTTTACCACTGGATGGGGTTTTCTCTACAAATTTGCACAATTAAGCAATTAGCAATATCCATTTTCCAAAACAGCAAAATACTGTTACAAGTGGCTAGTTTGTGTATTCCCAATAATTGAAGTAGTGTGTAACGTCTTTGTTAGCGTTTCAAAGCATGCATGGCAATGCTGGCCCACTATACCACAAAGTTCCTCTTTGTTTTGAGTGCCTGTTTTTTACCACTAGCACACAATATTCAAAATCTGTCAGTAAACAATTTACATTGATCATCTAAACCGGGGAGACTAACCCAAACCCAGCACTTTATTTCATCATAATCGTAAACACAAAAGGAAAGAAGAAGTGCTTAGTGCTTAAGCCATTATTTACTTAAAGTCATTAAACAGACAGACGTGTTGAATTTTTGCTCATCCCCACTCCTTTTTAACCACATTTACCACCACTATCATCATTCTCTTGAGAAACAAGCAACCTTTTAGCAAACATTTAGGCAATGACATAATGCGCATTATATTAATACACACCGGATCATTAAAAGGTCATAAGAGTTCGTTTGCCATGTTTTGTACAAATACAAAACTTTAACAAAATTGAAAAATTGTGTAAAATGTGAATCTAGTTTATCCTAAAGCCGTATGTTTCCCAACTTTTAAATGTAAGTCAATAGTTTATAGCCACACTCATTAATATGCCAGTAGTACGTTCACAGCACAGCCATTTCACTTGATAGACTTTTATCATTTTACCACCAATGCCTACCTACCAAGCTTCCTCATTAAATGCATCTTACAAAAAGCCACTTTCTTTACAGAAAAGAAATTAAAAGTTTGAGCTTTGAGTCATTTTAGTATATTCTGGTAAAGTCATCATAATCCAAAGTCCACAGGCAGTATTATTCCATAACTTAAAGAAAAGCGGTTATAAACAGATAAAACCCTTCTTCATTTACCAGTGCAGTGTAGCTATTGTATGAATTATTCTTATTATCAAAAAAGAGAAATATATTATTTTTCCATTGACGTCTTTTATGCATTTTGCTTTATAGTGCACTGCCATAAATCCTTAAAACTTATCCTTTTGTTGTTGTTTCTTAGTTCCTTATATTTTCTTAACAATATTTTAACACTCTTTGTAATAATCATCAGTCAAAGAGATTTACTTTCAGTGTTCACTCCAAGCAGAGAGCCATACACTGAATATATATGCGCCCATTATTCCTCTAACTCAACTTTGACTCATTTTGTTCCTTCCTTTCGTTCTTGCTTGAATCTCCTACTGCTTGGCTTATTGCTTACAGCAAACGTTTTTTAGCCTTTTATGATCTCTTTTTCCTCCTTATAAGACAACATGACTGTAGCTCTAGCAAAGAACAGTGAGCACTGTACTGACTGACTGCTGCGCTTACCAAAACCAACCCAAGTAAACTTCTTTCTAGCTAGAAACCAGTACCACAAAAAACATGCCATAATACACACACAACCACCTACAAAACTGCAAAAATCTCAAAAGCAATAAGTACAATTGCTTTGCTACCTGTCAAGTCAGTCTTCTCTTGGCGAGCGAGAAGCTATTGCTGAGCTGCTTTCTGTCTTGCCAGAATTTTTTTTGCAAAGCCGGATTTTTTTCCGTTACACGCACGCATCTCGAATCTCCTATTAGATTCATATAAGAAGAGCACAGAAGACCACACGCCACCGAAAAAGGAACGGTTGCTTGTTGGCTTATATAACAACGGCCGCAACACGGGAGAAAAGTACCAGATTCGAAGGATATTGTATACTCCGCATCCGCAAAGACACGAATGGACTAGAAAAAGTAAACAAAGTTGATTTTTGCTGAAATTATATAAGTTTGTTTGGCTTTGGTTGGATTCTGGGAGTTTAGAGGTCACGCTGCTATTAGTGGCTTATGTAGAAAGTTCATCGGATATGGGTACACGCAATTTGCATTAAAAAGACTTTCGCATAAATATTCACTAATGTAGGCATATAGATTAATGATTGTACTAGTTGTTGTTAGTAGTCCATTAGGTATATTATTCAGAGTAGTGTGGAGACGCCTTGTGATGCAAACAGCTCAAATTGCACAGCAGCAACAAACGCCAAACTATATGTAAGTGTGTTTATATTATTATGGAAAGGTGGCCTTCTCATTTTGGAAGAATTTCCTTTGCCCTGAAACATGACAAACTAATAACCTCACTTTTAGGGAAAGATAGAATTCAACTTAATTGATAGATAGACAGTTTTGTTGCATTAGAGTGGACATGATTTCTTTCTGGGCTGTTGATTGATTGCATGAAAAATGGTAGTGGATGAGAATGAGCTTCTTCACTAGAAGTTCATAACGCTGCCTATTTGCATGCACTTGGCTGTAAATCATTCTCATCCTCATATGCAAATTACGGATTGTCAAGAAATAATATGAGAAATTTGACTATCTATGGCTGACAGACAGACTTGCTTCCAGAGTCGATTCCATTAACCCAGTTTCCTGTCAGCTCATTCTATGGGGCATTACAAGGCATTCAAGCCAAGCCACAAGGCTTGTGGCACAAGCTCTACTCTGTTCTGTTGTAAACCAAAGCTTTTAGTTCGCATTGCAAAATGTGCGTAGATGGATGGCTAGAGAAATGAACAAGACATATTCTTGTCTCAATTCTGTTTTAGTCACATACTTAGGTGTTTGGTTGTCAGTGTTTCCAGTTAACTACCTAAATTAGATAAGTACTAACTGTAGTATCGCATCTATTTTCAATTGTTTGCGAAAATTTCATCGCTCAATTTAATGTAAGTTTATGCAAAAACCTATGCTGTTTATTTTTATTCTATATATCAATACCACCAACCACCATTAATGCTACCGAGTGCTCATTTAGTGATCAATCAAGCTGAACTTGTTATCATTTCATTACTACTGGGGCCGTGTTTGCTTCGACTTTTCATCTGAAGAACGTTTATTTAATGCTTCAATGCCAAGTTGGCATTGCCAACGAATCCCCGTGCAAAGGGCATTTTATTCCATCCGATTGTTAAAACTGCTCCATATTAATGTACAATGTATTACGTGCAGATCAAGTGGACCTTCAAATGCACACATAGTTCTGTTTTGTTCAAGATTTTTACCTCTGTCAACTTTTGACATTGGCAGTAGGCTGGTGGTTTACTTACACCACATATTTTGTATTCCCATACAACCACACTTTTTCCAACATTGCAGAAAATAATACCTCTTTCTTCAGTCAAGTATTGCTTGTTCTGGTGCACACAAAAGTTATGATATTGTTATCTTATCAGCATTCCTAAAACTGTCGTCATCGCCACCATTCCAGCGTGTGTCTCAACACTCTGGAACAACATCCATCAGACTCGGAATTAGCAATTCTGTCATTTCACACATTGCAAAATAACGACAGCAAAAACGGCAACAAGTACGTTCACTTCATAATATACGGTAGTTTTAGTTTTTTTCTGCTGGTAGCATAATAGCATATTATATATTATCTGCATTATCTGCAAGAGAAGTGTGTTTCATGGAAGCTGAAAACTGCGAACTGTAAATACATTTCAATGACAAGCAGATAAGAGAACAGAACGGGATGTGGCTTTTTTACAATACCCAATAATGTGACCATGAAGGTTACACATTTTGCACAAAAAGACAGTTTTCCTATATATGCAAGTAGTAAGTAGTTTTTTAGCTGCTAAAAACTTTGTGGCAAGTTGTTGGAATTAAGAAAAATGCTAGAAAAACGATTACTAATGAATACACACACAGGGAGCCATATAAAGTAAAAGAGTTATATAATGAAGATAAATGAAATTACATCGCAATGTTTGCAATCACCATAAAAAATGTGTGCATAGCGTTGCAAAGGGATTTTAGTAATAAAAAATGCATTCTATTTTTTCTATCCATTTCAGAAGCCAGCTTATTATGAGAAAATGATAAGCTGTGCCAAAGTGAGTTCTTGCGCAGGAAAGCTCCACCACCATCATAATATCTACCACACCGCTCACTTTTCAGAGTTGCCGTGTTTGCGTCTCTCTAGAGAGTAGGTCTTCTAGTCTCTAAGCCGTATTGTTTGATAACGATCCTGCAAACTTTTAGCATCATCTTCATCACTTTTTTAACGGCATCATTCACCCTACACGCTTTACTTACTTATCAGTCCCAGAACCATCTTTTCTAAAAAAGCACACAACATCATCCTTGCAAAATTGTTTTTTTCTATAACAAACGTGTACAAATGCAAAAATGTAATACTCTCATTATTTTTTTTTTACTTTTTGTGTACTTTCAGCCATTTCAGCATTCTCATATATCCGATCATTGGAAAGGTGTGAAGTAATCTACAATTTAAAAACTTGGCTACTATTGTACCCATTATGCAAAACCTTGCCAAAAAACCTGAAAATGACAAATTTTGAACATGTACAGTGAGTGATTACTGATTACTATTGAGTGAGTGGTGACCCTCACTAGTGCAAAAAAAAAATAACTGTCAGAGAGTCAGAAAGGGGCTTTATATACCTATTCATAAGATAACATATTTTTGGGGTGACGATTGGATTGCAACAATTCTCACCTTTCTAACACTTGGCAATTGCATATACGGTGATTACTGTGTGGTTTGGTGGTGCTGTACTACGGTTTTGTGCTTTAAAAGTTCTAGCCCTGTTGTTGTGTCCGCATATACAATATAGGTAATCATAATATGATCAGTAGTGTCGTCGTCGTCGTCGTCGTGGACTAACTCAAGTAGAGAATTTATACACACCAAAAGATTACTTGTTATCAGAAAGGTGAAATCGTGATGGTGTTGGTGGTGCTCCGTTGTTGAGTTGCATGCCTGTCGCCTCTTTTTCTTGTGTTCGGTGCTACACCATCAACAGCAGCAACTTGTCTGTTGGGGAAAAATAATGAAATAATTGGACATCCTATCTCTAATCCTCCTCACCCTGTGCGCTAAAACTGGTGTGTCAGTCAGTAGATCGGGTGCGGGTCTACAGTGCAGTTGTACGGTGAAATGTCTTTCCCCATTATTCTCAGCTTCTCTTTTGCTGTTGATGTGATAGCCTCGATATTTCAATTATCAAACTGTGAATAATATTCTGTTATAAAAACAGATTGCTTTTTACTTTTTAGGTAGTTTTTTTGGTGGTGAAAATATCTATTGAAAAGTTTTAGCGACTGTTTTTAGCGAAATTTCTTTCTTGTTTTAGCCAAAAAGCAGCTGGTTTTTATCAGAAGCAAATTATCTTGAGAGAGTTATTTGCCGTGTGTGGTGGTGGTGACGAGGACCTGATTGATTAAATAAACCGGTGGTTATTTTACCGTGTTTTAAGTAGGGAGACGAGTGTGAAAAATGCGGATGGAAAACGCGCTAGAGAACCGTGACACCATTGGTGTCGCGGATGCCGTCCTTTTGGATGACCCAGACAACACGGAGGAGTTCATTGAAAATCTTCGGAAACGGTTCCGCGGTGACATTATCTATGTAAGTTACTCTTTTACTTTATATTTTTTGCATGATTAACTTGTAGAATTAGAACATGGCATGTGTGTTAGATATAATAGTGCCGTTAGTTGAAAACGGCAGGCATTTTTGAAGTCATCAGGGCTATCTTGAAATGGTTGATTTGTGGACATCAAGGCATTTTTGAGTTGGGGTGCATGTGGCGTGCGTCATGTCGCCTGTCAGAGTATTGTTGCCTTAAAATAATTTTTTTGCTATGGGGTCATTGTTCACTGCTCTGATGCTTATTTTCGGTTTGAAGAAGTAACAGCCAAATTTATTATCCATGATTAGTCATCTCTCATCTTTTAAACCGTTTATTTATGTTTTCTTTCACTTTTATATTTTGCCTGAGGGATTGGCTGGCTCGGAAAACATGTAGAATCATTAAATAAAGCATTTTCATGCTTTTTATGTCGACATAATATACCTGCGACTGTTGGACTCGCAATATGGCTTTATGTGGGAGGAGGATTTGAAGACAAAAAAATGTTTTTGTCTTGAAAGGAATTTTTCGTAGCTTTTGAATTCGTGACCCCACGAAGTGAACATAACAGCGCACATTCCCTAAAAAAGTGTGACGATTATCTTGAAGATTGTTTTCAAATTTTACCGATGCATTGGGCGATAATAATATAACTAATTGAGTTCTTGCGGGTCGGGTTTACTTGTAAAACTGGAGCTAAATATTAATGTGCATAACATCGTAAAGCAGTGAAAATTCGACACACTTATGAATCACCAAGTTAGAAGCATAGGAGGAAAAAGTTTATTTTAAATGCGTTAAAGATCAGTATGGGTTTCATATTTCTAATTTTTATGAGGACATCTACACGCTTCAAGCTGTGTTCCGTTTGGCTAACAAAAGAACATTTCTGTATCTACCTGGTTTACATCTTACTTGGTTCAGTATCGGTCGTAAATCTTGGCGTAAATAAGGTCCATTCAAAATATGATAATTTTGTTGGCCTTTGGCCTTTCTGCCTTTGCTGACTTGTGCTAAAGGGCCGCAATATGCCTAAATTTAAATTACTAAATACCAGGCAGACTACACATTTTGTTTCTCAGGACAACTATTTTTTGTGCATTTACATGTTAAGCGTTTTGAAATAACTCACTTTTGGCTTAAAAGGTATTTATTCATACATAATTTTAATGCAAAGTAGATGAGAAATAGTGATACAAGGAATATTTTTTTTTAAATGCAAATCAATCTGCGTGGCAATGATGAAACGAAAAGTGGACGAACATAAGCATATCGAAAAATCAATGCATTGGCACGATCAATGAATGAAAACAGACAGTTGGATTTTAATATTTGTTCAGCTTGGGTATGAAACCATATTGACAGATCGATTAGCAAGTGAAGAAAACTCGTACACGTTTTTGCAGTAGGGTACATTTTGGGCAATATTGTAGAATTTATTTGCAGCAACGAGTGCAGCCATACAAATCGACCTTGGAGTTTAATAAAAATAAGCATTTCCATCTGGAATCTGGAAAAAATCCAGATTTAGATTTGTCGTTGTTCTTCATGGCGCATGAGGTTTAGTGATACCTATTCATTTATATGAAATCAAAATAATATATGCAACAATGCAACGAAACACGCAAAATGTTCAATCTGATTTCCCATAAATTTTCAGTGAATACCGGGTTGTTTTGCAAAAACAAATTCTTGATGTAGCCGACAGGGCACACCCCATACATATTCATCAGATCGCTTTAAATTGGTCACTTGCTCAAGATTCTACACTTATTACATAGCACATCAGAGTGCATAATGCATACATTCATGAATCAAAATTAGCTCACCATAATCAAAAATTGCATAAGAAATAGAAGCACAGATGAATCCATAGTAGATGCTTCTTGTGAAACAGTGTCAGAATTTCCATCATTCATGAATTGAAGCAATGACGAGTTTCACACCTTTGAAATGACTTTGTCTGTAGTATTTCATTCCGAAAGTCCATTTCATTTGTTCACCTGCATGTTTTACCTAGTTGGTCATTGGTATACTCTGTTCTGGTAACTCAAGTGGGACTTATAGATACATGCGTAACGTTGTAAAACAAGCTGTATTCCAGGTAATGATCTAACTATCTTACTGACTGGGAAATTTACCCCAATGCACTCATTCATGCATAAATTATTATTTGCTTTAACAATGAACCTATTATATCTAATCAGTGGCAGGGAAATTATTTGGATTTATCTCGGTTTTGCTACAAGCTGTATATTTTTTAATGCTCAATCAAACACTTAGGGCTGTATTCTATTGTGTATAACAATAATACTTTCATGTGAGAAGATATGTGGATGATAACGTGCGCGTGTGTGTGCAACCAAACCAAACAAGGCAGATGTCTCAAGTCCCCTGTCCCATGATCAGTTAACTTGGTGATTTTAAATGGCATAAATAAACTGTTATCGCATCACAATTGTCCACCGTTGCTTGTCACCACTGTCTACTGTCGTATGCCATCACATAGAGAATGCACACGTAATACGTGACAACTGGCTTCCCACTTCTTATCTTTGTCGTTGCAAAACCCAAAGTAAGTCAACCTTGGCTTGGACACCTTTTTAAACTAAACAATTGGAAATTATCATCATGACAGTAATGACTACTAGACGGTGTATTCTGTAAATATGTGCCTACCTAACGTGTAAAAAAGAAGCATTAAATGGTCTGTTGAGCTGGCGTTGTTGAGTGCTCACTCAGTTGCTGATAAAAAAGAACAGCCGGAACTTACCAGTTAAAAAACTCTTCTTGTCACATATTGTGGGCACTCGTCTGCTTACGGGGTGTTGTGCAGAATAAGGGACAATTGTTAACTGAGCATGTCTTTTGTGCACGTCCATAGAAAGGAAACGGTAGTCTTGTGGCAACAGACAACAACTACTGTGACAATCTAGTACTGAAGATGCGCAAAGGGTTTAAAAAACACAGTTATCGCGTTATGGGCGTTGGCGCCCCATCTGGAAGAACATGCTTACATGCACCCATTGTTCACCAGTAGGCAGCTACCCAGAATTTGTTTCTTTTTTTCTAAGTTTTCTATTTTTATTGACAATTGTAAGCAAGCACATCAGAAGACTGCGTTGAAACATTTGTGGTCACAGCTTCCTCATCATGCTTTGAAAAAAATGTTAATTTTCTATAAGGTGGAATAAAAAGGAAGAATGACACACTTGCACTCTGCAGGTCTTTTTTCATACATTCACTTTTCAAGGAAATGATGCTAATTTTTATTTTCTCTAATGACAAATAAATAATAAGATTTTATGCAAGTCATTACAAAGTATTTAACGCTCCCGATAATTATAAAGAAATGCAATTACTTATGCGTCATGAATCATAAACGCAAAAAATGCAGCTTACAGCGTTACGTAGAAATAAAGAAGTTCGTTGTACCACTTGCCATTTTGTACAATAGTGCTTACATAGAAGCTCAATGATTTAATTTGTGCTTCACTGAACCAGAAAATGACCAGGTGTGTGAAAATGGATTAACTTGTTTACTTAGAGTAATATTAAGATCAAGTAGATATGTAAGTTGCAAGTAATTAAATTTCATAGCTGGAAAACTTGTACTTTTAAAATATGATGCAGCAATCACCATGGTTTACAGCACAGTTTCATGTGATACTTTTCAGCAATTATCAAAGTTTGGTTCACGGGGCTTCGGTGGGCTTCAAAGCATTGGTTTTCCTTATCTTGACAATTTAAATTGACGACTCTGTCGATTGATAGATTCGTTTATCGAAGGCCATTTTCCCAATAATCAAGTTAAGGAAGTTAGTTAAATTGCCAGAGCATTTTTAAATAGTTTGCCTGGTTCACCACATTTATGCAATACTCTCGTATTATTTCATATATTTAAGTGCACACATAAAACAAATGGACCGCGTTTATACTGGCTTGATAACGACAGTGTTACAATGATGCCATAAAATACAGAGCACCAACCTAGCAACTTGCTGCTGCTGCTCCTTGGTATTGCGATGTTTTTGGTGGTAGTGCGAAAACTTCGAAACTACTCATAGTTATGGTCGCATAATGAGCAGTAAAAAGTTTAACAGTTATCCATTTATCATAATTTTCAGCTATAATAATGGAGGCGGCTTGTGCGTGTGTGGATTAAGATAGCTAGGCTAATTGCAAAATGGGCTGATAACTGCGTTTATTTTCTTAAAAGGTGAAGTTATGATATCTGAATGCTGTTATTTTTTTGACCCCAAAAATAAAACTCATTCCACATTGGTCCCATTGTCCACTTTTTGTCTACAGCCAAAATAAAAAATATCAATTCCTCTTGTCAATCCAAAAAAGCGCAATCACTAATAATAATATACGTGACTGCATAAAAAGAATGCCATTGCGCTTCTTGAGATTGTGTAGATTCCGTTGCATTCAGCATTGTTCGTCAACGTTTTCTTGGGTGTGTGTGGTTTTGGTTTATGAATGGGATGTGCACTTTTGTTCCCATCATCGTTCCGTTTTGCTCGTCCGTCATTTCATCTCTCGCCTGTCGTGGTGTTCCTCTTCTGAGCATTACATCAAAACATCAAAGTTGTTCAGGTTACTTCCCCAGTTATTATCGTGAGCAGCGCACTCATGTCATCCTATACCATTTTGATCTGATCAATGGAGACATGAGACAGTAAAAAATTAGCATAACAATAAGAGCTCAACCCTCTTTCCTTTTAGTGGGTAATAATAGTCATGTTGAATGGTATAAAGGCTTATATTCTGCTTGTTAATCTAATTTATACCCCACATTACTCTGAAAGCGGAGAGTAGTAAAACACAAAAGTTTAAAAATAATATTGCAATTTTTATATTCCTCGCCCATTTATTTGCGAATGTTGCTCTAGAGCATTTTTGTTTTATTGCCATTTTAAGCGGCGATGACACCACATGTTACATCTCAAGACGTTTGCATTGCATTGTCGTCACAATAAGTAGAAAGACAAAATGACATAATTCTAAGGCATGACAGGAGCAAAAAAACTGTACACACTAAAAGATTAAAAACTGCTTAAATGCTCCTTTTCATCCATCCCAAAATATTGTTTTGGCAATGCACACATCATGAATCCACTCTGTTTCTGTTCCGTCAGTTTTTGTTTTTTGCTTCTATAAAAGCACATTCGGAACGAATTTCTTTTTTCGTGGTCAGCCCAATCCCATTGTTGCAGTTTGTAAATTTGCAAGACAAA
This sequence comes from Entomobrya proxima, assembly GCA_029691765.1. Lineage (NCBI taxonomy): Eukaryota > Metazoa > Arthropoda > Collembola > Entomobryomorpha > Entomobryidae > Entomobrya > Entomobrya proxima. The sequence continues at coordinate 10,820,858 of CM056173.1, forward strand.
AAGATTTGCTCATCGTCTTCTGTTCTGCTGCAGTTTAGTGGTAGCAGTAGTGCTAAAAGAGTAAAAAATGACCACATGTGTATTTCTCATTACATATACATATTGAGCAAGATACAAATCATTCTACCTAAATAACAATAATTTTCGAATCGATTATGCCAACATATTGCCTGCTTGGTTGTAAAACTAAATTTATGACTTTCAAACTCTTTCAGCGTACCACCAATTCATCTTTTTGACTTTTTGGTCGTTTAAATTGAGTGTGTGTGTATGCATGTGCTTACCAAAGCGTTTTTGTTTCTTAACTGATTTGTTCCTCATCCTTTGCCACTGACTCCTTTTTACAAATATCTGGCAGGCCTTTATACATAAATTTTTGAATGCCTACATGAGGCCCTAATCTACCAAACCAGAAGTAAGTGGAGAAGAGGTGAAAGTAAATTACTTGATGATGATGATGAGTTTCAGCGAAAAACATAAGCTGATATGTATGTAATCAGTAATCATATTCGGTTGTGGTTGATGGTGTTTCTAAACTGCATAAACTATTGATCTGATACGTTGCGATCATTGTTATTTATGTCTTTACATTTTGAATAGTGAAAGGATGTTGAGGAGACATTTCTATGGGAAGGCAGAATAAGGCGATTTTTTTCGTCAGTTTAACTGTTCATAAAACCTTTACAGTCATCCTCTCATCAACGAACCAACAACGTCGTGTTTCGAATGCTATTGTGTTGTATGTCATTCAACTACAATAATGCAAAATGTAGAAATATTTTGAATTTATGTGTACTCATTATAACTTGTGCCTCGGCACTCGGCAGCCATTTGGTAGCTCTGTACACTAGTATGTATCAAATCAAATCAAGAAAGAAGCTGAATTATGTATGGCATCACATAATTTTTAATCTTAATCTTGTGTAAGGACATATATTATAGTTATATGCTACGGCGAGGTTAATTTTCAAGGCATTTTTCAAAACGTGCATAATTTTTAATTCAACAATGCCATGTTACACTGCACCATAATTGTACTTCCCAGCGGGAATGCTGCAGGCCGGGGTGATTTCCGTACACAATGACAAGTACTTAATTTACTGACTTTTGACTGCCAAATGGCCGGTATTGCAAAAATTGCATCTAAAAGCATCATGATGCAATGTTGCATGCACATATTTTAGTAATTTATATAAAATCTGCAGCCTGTTATTTGCTGTTATGGCACACAATCAGTTGATGTTTTGTCACAAAGCTACATGAAGCCATCCTCTAGGCGTTTTAATCACAATTGTCACCCCGTTTTTAGTAAAAGGATTTAAATTATTTGCTTCCTTCGTAATCCGTCAGAGATTGGGATAGGTAAGCTGATTTTTAAAGGAAAACCTTGCAGTAATTTGATGGATGCAACAAACCATGAACAATTCTACAAAGCAGAACATTATTATGATTATGTTATGTGCATCCCCTGAGTCATGCCATGGCATATTATTATTAAACAGTGTTTAATAAACACCATTGCATACACAAACGTGATACTTAATATTGGTCTATACACTTTACATAAAAGTAACAAGCAATTTCGAGAAAGAAAAAAATCAAAAGTGCATTTCCCCTAATCTTCTTGATCAACCCACGCATGAAAATTGCTGTCAGAGATGTACAAACTTTTGCAAGTCTTCAATGTACCTGCATCTTCGACACAAACGAGCCAAGCAAGGTAAAAAGCTTTTAAGGCGAATTTCTGTGCAAAAAAGCCATTTTTCAACGTTGTACATTGATACTTGTAATCTTAAAAGTCATTTAGCACATAAGAGAGAGTGAGGCGGCTGCACGAGGATTTTGGCATGGAAAAGGCATGCATTGTGTACTCAAAATATTATCTAATTATTATTACATTTATTTTACATTTTTATTTTCAGACTTACATCGGACCAGTATTAATTGTGTTGAACCCATACAAACCGTTGCCAATTTATGGAGAGGATGCCATCAAAAAGTATTACAATGTCAACTATATCGAGGTGGCCCCTCATGTGTAAGTCAATTCCCCTTTTTTGCCGCAAATAGAAAGCATAATTCAATGTTGTGCGAGATTGCATAATGCGTAAAGCCGGCAATATTTTAATGAAGCAAAGTCTGACGTAATCATCTCGGCTAATCGAACAAATTGAATCTCAAGTGGTTATCATCGACATTCCGTATTCAACGCCAATTTTCAAATGGTTAATGAGAATATTGAGATTTCAGACTGTTGCGATAATACAGGAATGCACACGTTTGTATACTTTTACGTTCGAAATGTCTACGCAAGAATTAAGCCAAAAAATACGCCAATAAAACTCTTTACACGTTTACCACACTGCTCATGCTGAAGCAAATCTATTGTGGCAGTGTAGATCTCAATCTAAGCTATTAATTAACAAGATAGTTATACTTGAGTATTAACGCCATTCATTTCACCAAGCCACCACCAATGTTCGATCAGTTTAAAACACTTGTTTGAAAAAATTTATTAGTCCCTTGCGTAAGAGCAAAAAGATAAGACATGAAATAAAGCATTTAACACAACAAACCAATGCAATGCATCATCGTAATAGTTTTGCACCTAAAGACCACAAGTGCGTACGTACTTTTCGAAAAATTCAGCAATAATATGTTTTTTTTACTTCTCTAATTATCCTCATCAGTAAATCACGTTTTATTTTATTCATCTATTTACGTACCACTTTGTGTACAAGGGCCCACGGCTTTGTTCAGCTTGAATAACCAGAAATTTATTATGCCTAGTTCTGAAAAATGAATGTAATGCTGTTTGAAACAGCATGAGCGTGAACATGAAATTCATTTAGCAGCTAGAGACCATTTTTCAAATAACAAAAACCATTTATCCTTGCCGTTTTGCAAAACTATTTAATAATATTATTGCAAACTGGTAAACTTGTACTTTTCTATTATTTTTGGTAGTGCACAGTCCACACGATGCAACAACGGTGATAAGTTTTAATCAAGTAAAAAATGTGTACAAAATCCTGCATGAAATTGCCAATAAAATATCATTAAGTAAGTAGCGTTTCCTTCTTTTTCGTATATTGCGAAAATCAAACTCTCCTTACCTGCTGCTCCTGTTACTGTTACCGTTTTGACTATGCGTGATGATGAATAATAAATTGTTATTAATGAATTAATGAGCCTGGCTGCATTTTAAAAGCTATCTACGCACACAGTGCATTATAATATTTGACGTTAAAAATTAATGTTTTTCTATTATTGCAATTTATTGGTGTACCCAATTTGTGCTCTCTCTGATCGAATGTGTATATAATCTCTGGTTTTAGTTTCGGCTTGACTGACAACGCTTACAAGCAACTCAGAGAGGAAAACCGTGATCAATGCATTTTGATTTCAGGTAAGTCATCATGTCTGATTTTTTTGTTTTTTTACTCGTCATTCCTCAACATGAATCAAGCTGTCTGTCATCAAAAAGATTAAAGACGATGAAACGATAAAATTTGAGATAAACTAAAGAACTATAATATAATATTTTAAAAGGAAACTTTTTTTTCAAATCGGACACAATCATAATGTGTAGCTGGCGTAATTTATGAATGGTTATAAAGTGGTAGTAGTACTACTTGGTATTTATAACAACTCTATTAGCAAAGCACTCTTTGAGAATATGTTTACAAACCTTGAACTTGACTTGGTCGTGACTTAATGCAGTCAAGTTCAGTGGTGATGAGGAATACCTGCTGTTAATACTGAAACCGTTTTACAAGGATTTATATATGATAATTATATTGCTTGTAATATAAGAATGCAATTATTATTATATTATTATTGGAATTTTTATACATTAGCCTTGCCAACCAACTCGCGTCAATTTACTCCCATTTAGTTTCATAAACCACCTATTAAACAGTTTTCATGACTAGCTGCTTGTTGTAGTTTAGAAACAGCTTTCCGTTGATTTATTTGTCGTGAGTGAACTCTTGTACGAACAAATTCTGTCTGGTGGACCACTTAAAATGTAATAACCATAACAATAAATGGTTTCTCATCCAACCAGAAGCCACACAGTAGAATGAACTATTCGATGCAGTCAGATGAGCTTAAAACATTGGGGCAAAGAAAACAATGTGATCTTAAGAAAAGTTTTGGAAGAAGTCAAGCGAATAGGAAAACCTTGCCTTAAAATGCCTATTACTACGACAGACAGTTGTATTATTTAGCACACTTTTTGTCCAAACGATTCTGAATACCTAATGACTACGAATTCGGTTGATGATCTTTTATTGCTCGTTTCTTTCCCTTCCCTTGTTCAGCTAAATTATGAAAATGAGGAAATAAACCGGAGATTTCTTTCATAGCATGACTGCTTTCTTCTTTCTTTTCATGTTAGGCGAGTCTGGCTCAGGAAAAACGGAAGCGTCCAAGCAAATCTTGCAGTACATTGCTGCAGCGTCAAAACACGTTTCCACCGTTGAATCAACCAAGGACAAGCTCTTGTACTCCAACCCAGTTCTGGAAGCGTTTGGAAACGCTCAAACAAATCGAAATGATAACTCGAGTAGATTTGGAAAGTACATGGACATTGAGTTTGATTTTAGGGTAAGTCCATCTAGCCGTTTCTGTACCTATTAAATCATGTAGTAGTAGAAAGTGTTGGCAAAAAAGTGGAACACTGGAAATGTGCGCCTTGTTAAATATTTTCGATTGACTGAACCTGAATGTAGTGGAAGATGAAGAGGCTTTTGTCATAATAAATTTATTGCAAGTTTGACCGCAGCATTTACTGCCCGTGGAATTTTACTGTTTGCAACTGACCTAGAAAATGTTATACTCTATGTTACAATCTCTGCATTAATTTTACAGGGAAGTCCGATCGGTGGCCATATTCTAAACTATCTCCTGGAAAAGTCCAGAGTTGTGTCCCAGTCACAGGGAGAACGCAACTTTCACATCTTTTACCAGCTTCTTAGTGGAGTCGATGACGCCACACTGGGAAAACTCAAGCTAACACGTAGCGTGCTGGACTATAACTATTTGAGTCAGGTAAATGAAGCCACTAATACTACTTGTTATAGCATGTGCTATGAGAATGTTGTATGTTCCACAATTCAAGTCTTCAATTAAAAGTAAAATCAACCAATTATTGCCGAATTCTAGGGACAAGTCAAAACAGCGGGGCAAGATGATGCGAAACAGTTTCAGGTGGTAAAGCAGGCAATGTCACGAGTTGGCTTTAATGATGCCGACATTGATGACGTGTTTCATATCATTGCCGCTATTCTCCACGTTGGCAATGTCAAGTTCAAACAAGATGGAAATTATGCTAAGATCAGTACTCCGGATGTTGTGAAAACGGCTGCTCAAGTAAGAAGGATACACTTTATAACGTATTTTTTTTTTAAATAAGATCACCCAAGTTGACTAGATTTCTTTAAATAGATGTTACTGTCAATGGCACATTTTGTCACTTTTTGTTGTTGAATATATTGGTTTTTAATGAAGGTGATAATACTGAATTATATGACGCTAATCAATAGCTTTTCCAAGCAGTTAGAATGATCAAGAGCCTTCATGCATTTTTCGTTATGTATGTTGAACTACTAGGCACGTTTGTCTGGTTTATAGCCCTGTCATTTGTATTGAACTTGTGCGGTTGTGCTTGCATATTATGGCTGTAGGTTTTATGGAGAAACTCGTATAAAGTCAGATGAAGGTTTATAGTATTGCATTTACATAAATAGCTCATCAGATAGAGTTGCTGGTTAGGGGAACAGCAGCAAAGCAACGATCATTACGTGCAGTGATGCGATCATGAACTGATAGTGACATTCTGTTTCCCCAAAAAATAAAAAAGAGAAAGCTTTAATGAACACCCGTATTTCCTTTCCTCTGAATGTATAGCTGTTTGGATGCTCCGCAGAAAAGCTGACTAAAGCGTTCACTCATCGAACAATTGAGGCACGTGGAGAGTTTGTCACATCTCCATTAACCTTCGATCAATCTACTTATGCTCGGGATGCATTGTCCAAAGCCGTTTACGAGCGACTCTTCACCTGGCTTGTCACCACACTCAATGGCTCACTCAAGTCGGGCGTTGAGGGGAAGCGAACTCTAATGGGAATTTTGGATATTTACGGATTCGAAATTTTTGAGAAAAATAGGTGAGAAAATGGAATGAAAATGATCGCTTAACAGTCTTCCTGCTTTTTGCATTGTCATTGTTAATCAATAAAAAAAGCTTTTAACTGCTAGTTTTTGTGCTTGCTTATAGCAATCATAACTTTTGCGTAGATGACCCTAAAAGATTTTCTGTTTGCTTGCTAGCTTTGAACAGTTTTGCATCAACTACTGCAATGAAAAGCTGCAGCAGCTCTTTATTGAGCTGACGCTCAAGTCCGAGCAGGAAGAATACCGAAGGGAGGGTATTGAGTGGCAGCACGTGGAATACTTTAACAATAAAGTCATTTGCGATTTGATTGAGGAACGACACAAGGGCATAATTGCTCTAATGGACGAAGAATGCTTGCGGCCGGGAGATGCCAATGATTATAGCTTTTTGGAAAAAATGGACAAAATGTTATCTTCTCACAATCACTATCTAAGCCATAAAGTAGCAAACAACGCTACCAGGAAATCCCTCCATAGAGATGTATGTATTATAAAGAGATTTTAAATAAAACTGCTTCCAATTCCAAATAAGTTCCAAATAAGATACAAAGAGAAACTAAATTGCCATGAAAATTTGTCTGTCATCAGGAATTCCGTCTTTTGCACTATGCTGGCGAAGTCACTTACAAAATTGAAGGATTTCTGGACAAGAATAATGATTTGCTCTACCGCGATCTGCGAGAAGCCATGACACAGTCAAACAAAAAAATATTACAGGTAAAAAGTTAAAAGTGTCACTTTTGACGAATTGAAGCATGTCATGGTTTACAAACCTTGATTCAATTGTAGGCTGTGTTCCCCTCCGGAGAACTGTTGAGGAAGAAGCGTCCGGATACTGCAGCGACACAATTTAAAACCAGTCTCGCACAATTGATGGAAATCCTCATGTCCAAAGAACCATCATACATTCGCTGCATTAAGCCAAATGACTACAAGAAAGCAGGTATTTAAACGTACAAGAACTACAAAGTTCACACCCTTGATAACATTTCATGCTTAGCTTGTCAACTATTGCATTTTCCAAGGCGTTTTCGACCTCGAGATTATCGGTCACCAAGTCAAGTATTTGGGACTGATGGAAAATCTTCGTGTGCGTCGTGCTGGGTTTGCCTACCGAAGAAAGTATGAAACATTTTTGGATCGCTACAAGAGTCTTTGTCCCAGGACTTGGCCAAACTATGACGGGCCCGCTGAGAAGGGAGTGGAGGTACTAATGAAGCATTTGGGCTACGACCACAACGACTATCAACTTGGAAAGTATGTAATTATTTCTTTAAACATTACTTTTATGTTCATTTGCATAATGTTGTCTCTCAACAAACCAATTAAGAGGAATCACGAAGTGGTCTTTACGCCAAAAACTGTCATAAACTGCTACTTCAACGGTATTTTATTACTTATAAGCAACATGGCAACATGATAAACATGCTAAAGAGGCGGTGCAATACCACAAGGCACCTATATGTTGTCAGAAAGATGGAAATTCATTTCCACGCACTGTTGTAGCACATTTTTATGAAAATATTATATTGGGGCTATGCGCAAATACGTCAAATTCCTTTACCTAAAGCAAAAAAAGTTCCTGTCTGTTACAAGAACCTACTTTGAGGCCAGGTTTGTCCTAATGACATGTCTGACCTAAAGGTGTAAGAAAACTTGCAATAACTATTTGAGTAGAGATCCTGCATGCATGACTTGTTATATAAAATCTTAAGCAATTAAAAACCATTACTAAGCTTTCATCCAGAATTAATTCAATATGATATAAAAGTCTAAAGTATTTTAAATCTGATGGTGTCGTTTTCTGTATTAATAATTTCTGCTGACATTTGACATCCGCAGCGGTTCTAACCTGAGAAGGGATAGGTGAGGCCTTTGAAAAAGTTGTTGTAGGATGCGTCATTCAATGAACTAACCGTACAAAATGCTTTTGTTATTCTATAACCGCATTACGTGATATGGATTTGCACGAGTTACCAATTTTTACAAGTCTGTAGCTCATTTTTGTTTCCTAGAGCAATTTAAAGATTCAACTTTTTGTTGCACAATACAAGTATTACAAAAGCGTATTTCCTTTTTCTTTGAGCTAGGTAACTAGTTTGTTTATGTTGTTCTAATTATTTATACGTTTTGCCATATAAACTCTAATAAATTATGTAAACTTGTCAGTATAAGCAGTAAAGGTATTTGTTTATGATGAAATATGAGTACTTAATATTTTAGAATTCATTTTGGTTTTTATTGTTTTTGCAGAACCAAAATTTTCATTCGTCACGCCCAAACTTTGTTTGCTATTGAGGATGCGTTTCAAGAAAGGAAGCATCAACTGGTTTCAAAGATCAAGGCAATTTGGCGAGGACGCCGACAACGGAAAGCGTATTTGTCGATGAGAATGAGTGTGGTCTTTGTACAAAAGTATGTTCGCAAGTTTTTGGCTGTACGTCACTACAAGAAACGGCGATGGGCTACTGGCGTAATTAGAGGGTAAAGAACAAGCGCAAATTAAATTGTCTGTTAAACATGTAAACCAAATAACAAAGTCCAATTCAATTAATTCATTGGTAACTTGATCAGATTCATTGTTGGATTCATGGCTCGAAATCAGGATTCTTCTGCCGCAAATGAAAAGTTTTTGCAGTTTGTTCGCTATCAATTTTTGATGCGTCTGGCTAAAGCTCTTCCAAATGTGATCCTGCGACACGATCAGAAATGGCCGGCTGCTCCAAAGTCTTGCGCTGAGGTACTATAATATTCCTTCATTTATGAAATCATGCAAGTCCATAACCATATCGTTGATCATTGTAAATTGATTACTGGAATTTGAATTGGTAGGCTAATCGGATTCTCTGTAAAGTTCATCGTCGCCTTGTTGTTCGTAATTACGTGAGAGGTTTGGATCCTCAAAGGAAGCGACAGTTGGAGATGAAATACTTGGCACATGAGTTGTTTAAGGGAAGGAAATGCTCTTATGAAGGTAGTGTCAAAAACTACTTCAAGGACTACCGTCCAGACGACCTCAAGGCTAGAGTTGCTGGAATTGAAAACAATGTTCGAAATTGTGGAGAGCGTTTAGTGGTACGAAATATGTTTTTTTTAAAAATATAGTTCATTTGAAAGTTTAGATTGATAGTTTTACCAATTTGCATTATTGTGGTTTTTACTAGTACTGTACCACAGTTACCAAGTACGATAGGCATGGCTACAAGCCTAGGGAACGTATTTTGACGCTGTCAAACAGCGCAGTGTACTTACATGATGCCAAGGATATGAAGCAAAAGCACAAAATCCCACTTACCGACCTAACTGGATTGACCATTACTAACATGGGTGATGGGCTCTTGGTGTTGCGCATTCCCCCTGAGTTGAAGCAACAAAAGGTTTAATAACAATTATTGCTATTACTATTACCCTTTAATTTTATAGACATTAAGTCCTAGTCCTGTAACGATGTACTTGTCCATTTCAGGGTGATTTGATTGTCAACTGTCCCGACGTGATTGAAGCAGTCACAAAGATAATTGATGCTGCTTCGCAGAACAAGTCCTTGTTGACCATAGTGCCACCTGGAGAGTAAGCCATCATTATCAATTTATCTTTATATCAGTTTTTTTCCTCTGACTATGTAACAACTTAATCATTTCATCATACATTTTCAGAATTCAGCACGGTATGAATGGTGGCAAGAAGCAGGGAATAATTGAAGTGAAGAAAAGTGATGGTGAACTAATGGAAATCACCAAGCGCAAGGGGCACTTGATTGTCGTAAGTTGACAGATAATTGATGCAAGTTAACGTCATCCAAACTACCTACTACCTACGTTAGTGGGAACCGCTTCTCAACACTTTGTATCTGGTTTCATTTTCAGATGACGTCTTGCTGATTTCCAATCAAGATAACTAAAAAAGGATGCCAAATTGAAATGCCAGTGTTGATGATGCCCAATGAATTTTTAATTGATGCTAGAAAACAGCTTTAAACCATGAAATATTACCTGTAGAAATGATACCCAGTTTAATGTTGTGTAGAGCAAATATCCAGACATTCAGAAATGTATATCTCTGTTGCGCATATGTAATGTTTCTTCAACTTCATTATTGTAGCTGTTGCGACTGATTCAGAGCACGTAAAATTAAATTATTGTCTATGTTCATTTATAATAAGTGTGATTTGAAAATGGCCCATATTAGTGATAACATGTAATGTTAAATAAACCGTTAATTTTGTGGAAATAAACTTGTAACTCCAGATTTTAAAGCCCAAATCAACAGCATATTAGAAAAGTAGTAATTTTTATTATGTCTTCATTAGCGCCAAACATTAAGATTATCGTGGTTTGTAACTTTGTAAGCATAGTTTACAAGGTAGACTCATGGACAGCATAAAGTTTTCTATACAATGAGGTAATGACAGTCGAGCAATTAAGCTGTAGAAGGACTAAGAATTTATGGGAATGGGATGTCATGATAAGCTAGTTGGAAAGACACTTGACAGCCTTCTTGGCAGCATCATCCAGGTTGTCAGCAGACAAGATTTCTAAACCGCTTTCGGCTAGCATCTTTTTGGCATTTATCACATTAGTTCCTGGAAACATGATAATTAAGAAATGTTATGATGATCCTATTCATACCAAAACAATAAATCTACCAATTGTAATTTACCTTCCAGTCTTACAACCAATGGAACCTTCAAGCCCACATTTTTAACAGCTGCAATAACTCCAGATGCGATAGTGGCACAGTTGACGATGCCACCGAACACATTTACCAAGATTGCTTTCACACTTGGATCTATACATAAGCATTGTAAATTACAATTTGTAATCAACTGTCTATACCATACAATTTCTCTGAAGTACTTACCCGAAGAAATAATTCGGAATGCCTCTGTAACTTGACTTTCTTGTACACCTCCTCCAACGTCGAGAAAGTTGGCAGGCTCTCCACCATACAACTTGATGATGTCCATAGTTGCCATTGCCAGACCAGCACCGTTTACTGTATATTTCATAACAAGAAAATTAATGAATGCCTAATTCCATGATCTCCTTATAATATTCAGAGTTCAGATGCAAAAAGCCTACCAAGACACCCAATATTTCCATCCATCTGTATGTAGTTTAGGTTATATTTTCCTGCTTCAACTTCACGAGGATCTGACTCTGCAGTCGATTCGGCATCAAAAATGGCTTTCTAAATTAGCAAATTTTAATACATTGGCAACTTGGTAGTTTATCCCGCAAGGACATAGCGTTGTAAGAATGACTCTTTGTTTACCTGACGGAATTCCGCATTGTCGTCAATTTGAACTTTGGCATCAACACATAGAACTCCTCGGTTAGTATTAGCGAACGGATTAATTTCAAGTTGAGTAACATCGTATTTGGTAAAAACATTGTAAAGCTTGGAAATCTCACTAGCAGCCTGTAACAGAAAAATATATGCAATAGTTAATTATGCAATTTGGAGCAAACATCGTCAGATAAGAATCACTAATGTTTTGCTTGCTCACTTGATCCACTGATCCTGAATCAAATTCCAGGAATTTAGCAATTTCTTTGGCCTCCGAAGATGTCAAGCCCTTCATGATGTCAATGGGTAGAGTCTTTATCTTTTCAGGATTAGTTTTTGCAACCTCCTCAATGTCCATTCCACCAGCTGGAGAGGCAATGCAGACAGGTCCACTCATTGACCTAATGCCATATTTATGGTAATTAAAAAGCAGCCCAACTTTTCACAAACGACAGAGATTTCAGGTACAAATATCATACCGATCAAGCAAGAAACACAAGTATTTCTCCTCTAAGATATTCACAGACTCGGCTATCATGACCGAATTCACAGGCACACCTCCTGGAGGAGTCTGCTTGGTAATCAATTTGTTCCCTAGCATGGCAGAAGCGATTTCAGACACCTTGTTTTGGCTACATGAAAACAGAAAGGAGACTTAAACCTGGAACTACAGCATCAACTAACACCTCTCCAAAGAAATAATTTCTAATTTACTCACTCCTTCAACACATGAACACCACCTTTGAAGCCCGTATCAAAATGTCCTTTCCCTCGACCACCCGCATGAACTTGTGCCTTAACCACATATTCGTCTACCTCTAAAACAATATGGAAAAGCACACTTTTAATCCATTAACCAATCCAACAAATTGTCATTAACTATCTGATATGCAACTTACTGAAGCCCTTGACTTTCCCAGAGATCTCAGCCTTATCTTCAACCACCACAAACTTTTGCACGGCTACTCCCATCTTGTCCAAAATGTCTTTTCCCTGATACTCCAGCAGATTGAGGTATCGCTGACACTGCACATTCTGTCCAAAATCAATAACCCCAACTATAATAAATCTATCAAATTATTTAACCGTCTCCAATCTCAGGATTTTTACACACCTGCTTCCGGTGATGCCGAAACAACCGGCTAGTAACATTAACCACAGATGCCGAATTTTTCCACATTATTGCAATTTCTCAGTAAAACTTGTATTAAAATGCTCCCTAATGGCTGCACTTGTAAATTTACTAAACTGGCAAGATTGGCAAGGCAAAGCGTGTTAGACTAATGATATGTTTATGTTTCAGCTCATCTGGCACGGCTGGACATAGGCACAAATGGACAACCAAAACATAAAACACCTGTTCCCAATTCCACGTCCGAAAACTCCACTTCAGCAGCCTTTCAAGTGGAACTAGTTTCCAGCTACAAATTACCGTTAAAAACTGCAACAAAAATGTACAACTATTGCAGTTAGATAAGTTGACAAGTGACCGGGGACGGGAAAGTCAACTGATTTTTTGGAATGCTCCTCGTAGACTTGACACTAGTGCAAATGTGTGAGAAGTGGAGTTGGCTCAGCCGAAAGAGGATTTTCGCACGTGTGCCGTGCTCGCTCTATGCGCTGCTGAGCTGGTGCAAGGCGACTCAACTAAAAGCGTACAAGCAGGGCAGCAGTACCCAAGCCAAAGCAAAAAAGGAACAAAGACGGGGACTGGCGATGGTTTCAGTCTCAAGTCTCGAGCCTTATAATCTGCTATTAATATGCAAAACTTCTAAAATGACATGATTTGTTAAAATAAGAAAATTGTTTGCCGTTTCTAAAATTCTGCCATTAATCCATTTAATGCAAGTTAGATAGCTTGCAATAACTCATCCATGCAGATTAGTTCATTTTTATGGCAGGGATAAATAGCCGCAGAGAACGCATATTCGCACAACAAGCCATTCAAGTGTTTTTTTCTATTTCAGCAAAGTACAAAGTAGTTGACACCATGACACCTATCTCTCTCTGACTCAGACTCTTAAATAAATACTGCTGCTTGCTATCATATCGTCCAGCCATTAATCTGGGCAAATAAATGTATGAGTTCACTATTTCTCATCCATCATCATTATCACCACAAAACTAATACTTGGTTAGCCAAAATAAATGTGCATCTAATCTCCCAGAAAATGCAATGATAAAAATCAAATGCTCTACATTTTAAACCGTTCCTTGTTCAGCAGAGTACTTTGTCCATATAAAAATCTGGTAGCGTCACTTCTTCTGGCTGTTTGTTTGCTTTCACACTCAATCCCCTTTTACACACATTTATCCAAGCCCAAACACCGATTGCGCTATCTATTGCAGAGATTGTAAGGTGGCAACATTTTCTCCCCCTGACGCTGTTTTCTCACCGGGTTTCACACCGGTAGATCCCGATTGTAGCTTCATCACCTCACCATCAACCAAAGAGAGTGAAAAAAAGAGTCGCTCAACCAGAACTCATTCTCTCGCTCAACTCAACCTTCTGTTTCCATTATTCCATCCACAAAAAAAATATATTCATAGTAAATTCCCCCTTCCTTTTCTGTTCTCTGCTTTTAGTGCTTTTGCTTTTTCTGTTCACGTTGTTGTACTTTTCTCCACACACAACTCGTCTCCTCTTGCATTTTACATTACCATTTTGTTAGGGTGTTCGGTTTATGGTCGTTGTGTAAGTAACTTGTAACTTTGCTCTGCTGCTGCACGAGTTGCATGAGAAATATTAGAACAAAAAAAACTTTTTTACAAGTTTCACAGTTCAGAAGAACGGCAACGGCAAAAGGAGAAAAAAGCGTACATGGAAAACGGCAACAGCAGCAGCATGCAAGCATGATTGTAAAGTTAGAATTTTAGAAACATTTTTTTATGAAAAAAACAAGCAGCACCATGGAGCAAGTAGCAGCAGCAGCGTTGTTCTTATCATTATCGTTTATCGGACCCTGGCCCTGCTCTTGTCTTAGTTTTATGTATGTGTTTTGTACTCTAGTATATAGATATAGTAGCTTGTATTATTATTCAATATTCCTACTATTTCCTTCCATATAGCATCTATTTTATAGCAGCTTTTCAAACTGGCATGAGAGCATAATACCCCTTCTTTCCTATTTTTTATGATCACCATCACCAACAAAACAACCACACTACCTCTTTTTTTCCTTTTTGCCCTGGCCTGGTCCAAAAATCTACCAAGAAGAAAAAATTCCATCCGAGAAACAAAAAAAAATCCAACAAAATACCTAGAACTTGTAGTACTACTTGATAGAGAGAGAGACTACTACATACTACATAACAAACTCATAAAAAAGTTTTTGCCTTTATTTTTTTCCTTCGTCATATCATCTCATGAGTTTTTCGTCGTCGTCGTGTGTGTGTGTATGTTGTGTCGCTCTCTTTCAAAGAAATCCTTGTGTGCTGAAGTCTAAATGGAAATGGAACTTGCCTATTTGCCTTGTCTTTGCGTTTTTCTGTGTGTGTTCTTTTTTCGCTGGCTTGTTTTTTCCTTTACTTTTTTCAGTCAGAAATAGTTGCCCTTACATGAACAACAACAACACAACGAAAAACTCGTTGCTTCTGCTGCTGTTATTGTTGTTCTGTGTGTAAAAGTGGGATCCGATGGATGATGATGGAACAAGAACAACTTGCACACAGAATGGAGCTAACAGCTCTAGCAAAGTAAAAAAGATGATGGTGATTACTTTGACTGTATGAGGACGATAGGTAAACAGGCTGGCATGCTTTTATTATAATAAAATATATTTATCTATCCATATATCCACATATTTATCCCTTATAGCTTTCTATTCTCCATGTAATACACAGCTTTCAGTGAGAGGTTCAGTTGATTTTTATGATATATATATAGAAAATCTGAGTATAGAAGAACAGAATTTTTTTTTGCTCAAGCCTTATTTCATGAAAAGTGGTGAGAAGCAATAAAGAGAGGAGCAGCCAGAGCAAATAAAACTTGACACAGAGGCAGGCACTGCACACACAAGGCAGAAGAGGCACAAGAGAAGAAGTGTGAGAGAGCTCACAAGAGAGCAGGAAAACAGAAGAGAGAGAGAGGAGAATAATGTATTCATATTATTAGGTACGCCGCAGAAGAGTACACATACATACAAACGGTTGGATATGATATAAGTTGCTTATAGAGCTTATATAGAGTTTTAATATTATCGACATTCACACAACAAGAACCAACTTTAACTTTGGTCGCGCGGAGTAGTAGTAAGTAGTAGTCGTTGAAAACTTTTTTTTATGTATATAGTTTACTCTCTGGTGTAGTCAATGTGTTGCACCCTCTCTTTTTTCAGTTCAGTTAGTTCACCGCCGCGTTTTGTACCCATTCTTTATTTTTGAGAACAATTTTTGTATGCCTCTCTAGCTCCCATATCAAAAGCGGAGTCATCGTCATCATGATCATCAACACCGTACATAAAACTACAACAGCAGCAACAACATCATGATCGTCGTCGTCACATAAAAAACCCGTGTGTTGTTGTGTATGCAGCAAAAGAAGGCAAGAATGAAGAAAAAGAAAAGAAAAAAAAACTAATGAACTTGTACAAAATAGTGTGGAAGGATGGATGGATACCTTTTCTACTATTTATAGGCAACCAGGCGGCAGCCAGCTTTTAAAAAATGTATTATCATTATCATCGCGATGATATTTCTTATGTGTTTTTGGTATGTGCACAAAAAAGCTTTCTTTTCGGGTTGTCCTCAACTTCTCTGAGAGCTGCAGTAGAAGAAGAAGTTGTTGATTAGTCTCTCTAAGAGAAAACGGAGACACATACGACTTGGTTCACGGTTGTGCATCCATCCAATGCACAATTCCTTTTTGCTCTAGAGCTATCTCTCAGATTATCCTTTTCTTGAGTATCATTGCCGTGTGTTTGTAGTGTGCACATCATCAATAAATGCCTTTTCTCCTTATTATTAGCCTTTAGTCAAGCCGTAATAATATGAAAACTGCAAGAGTATAGGTATGTATGTATGTATAGCGATTTATTTTATAAGCTATAATTAATAATTATGCATAGGTGATACTTTGTACTTGTACAACACACATGACGAACATTATGTGAGCATTATCATGAGTACACCGTGTGCGTACCTCTTTCCTTTCTGCCCGTTTAGCCAAACCAAATGCAAACCACCATCAAAAATTGTTTTTCTAAAGATGTTCTCTCATCTACACGATGAACTTACCACCAATATATTATTTGCATGCAGTTTCTGTGCTTTAGCTTTATTTATAGCTTCTTCTCTGAAAGAGGTCTGTTGCTTTTTGGATGAGCTTGGTGATGATGATGACGATCATGCTTCTTGATTAATGCTGCTTGGCGCGGCTCTCTATTATAATAATACTTGCTTATTTTTCTATTAATACGTAAAACTACAAGTTTTGAACAAGTTGTGTGAAAAACTAGTTTATTGCGATTGCTCGCTCTTCTTGGCAAAAGGCAACATATCAAAAAACGCTTTTTTTATCAGGCTTGTTTTGCCATGCAAACCAATTTCATAACTTCGTGGTGGCGGTGATGATGATGATAATGATGAGCAATAGCAAAATATAGAAAAAAAATGCTGAAATGCTTTTTTTGGACGATGATGATGATGGGTGTATGTAACAACAACATGAAGTAGTTTTTCATGTACAAGCTTGGATCGCTAATTTTTGGCGGATTAACAAATTGGAAATGATGAGTTGGATTATTGATGAGGGGAGAAACATAAATGCGCACATTATTTATGCATAATCCTCGTGTAGCCGGGCAGGTATTAGTTGTTGTTGTAGTAGTACCGAGTGCACCTGTACTCATGTCTCAGTCTGAAATGACATTTGTGTACAAATCAAGAAGGCGAATATATAACAGCTCTCTGTAACTGAGACATTAATGGAGTTTTACATAAACACACTCCAATATCTGCATTTATGAATGAGGCAATCAATTAATGATTTATTTGTAGGGGAATTTATGAAGCTTGAAATTGCTGTGCGTGTATAGTGTGTTTATATTTACTAGAGGTACACTGTAACGTACGTATTGCAACTTGAGAATTTTTACGGTACAATAAAATGAAGGACAAATTCTTCTCGCGTCGGGTGACATTCTATACGATAAAATGCTGACATTAATAATAACTGCTTACTGTATTACATTTTATATATGTTTTGAAATGTACACTCTAGAAGTAAGATATACTCATATTCATAAATTACAAAAATGTCATCGTTTACAAATGAAAATCTCAACAACAAGTTACAACAATGGCAAATTATTATACGGTGGTCCTTTCCCATTATGTGATTTGTGCCGAGTACCTCTATATTCTCGCTACTTTGCTGGATAAGGTTGTCCTTGTGTTCCACCTCACTCTCTTTCCCGTCATAAAATTCAATTTCAATAAGATGCCTTAAAGGAATACGTGTACTTTTCCATAACCTATTGAGCCGAAGAAAGGAAACGGGGTGCACATGATGATCATGACAAGCTTTGCATGATTTTAGCGTGATAACGTTGTGAAGTAGGAGCAAACAAATACAAATGCTTTTCCTTGTACTTTTGTGCGTAAGTAAATTTGTATCATGATTCATAATAGGTATCAATGTTGCATATGAGTAATCAGTAATCGCGAATCAGCATTCAGCCAGCTAATCAATTAGATCATGACTAATAATAAAAAGTGTTTCTCTTTTCTCACTAAACAAGATCAATCATATTTCTTTGGAATTTAGAATCTAAAAAGCGGACGGAATAAGAAGTAACAGGCTGACGGAGTTACGGACTGACCCAAGCTTTTCCAAAAGCTTGTTCCCTGTGCTCGCTCTGCTACTCCTCCTCTCTCGTCAAAATAATGAAGGAACACCAACCCTAGTCCCAATGCCACCGCCACCACCACCACACCATCACACCGACCGAATCCCAATAGCCCAGCTCGGTAATACCTATTATAATACCCTGGGATGATAAATAAGAGAGCGTGGTGGTGATAATAATAATATACCCGATGGTGTCATATAAAAAGACACACATATACATGCTCACATTTTCTCTCCCTTTCTGTTTCCACTACTTGGTGAAGTTGTTGACGATGATGATGATCATCCCTCCATCTCCCTATAATAATATTTTAGCATAATGCATCATATACCCTAAACTGGTTTTTCTTCCTTCCTGCCTTGTTTCCTTGCCTGCCTGCCTGCTGCTTTTTTTCTTCAGAGACTTGCTCGCTTCTTTGTGTTCCCACTCTCTCTCTCTGAAAACTCTAAACTGCTTGCTGAAAGCCAGAGAGGCATGGCAAGGGGAACCCAGAGCAAAAAGGGATAAAAGACCTTTATGACGACGCATAAGGAGTACAACAAAACTGAGCTGGCTGATTGCATTGTTGTCGTGGAGTTGGAGGAACTCAGGGAGAACAGCCAGAGAGCACAGCTCTTTTCTCTTTCATCATAAATGCAATAGCAATGTTCCTTTGCGCTTCGCTCGTTCCTTGTTCAATTCTCTTTCCATTCATTTTGCTGCTCTGTGTGCAGGGCCAAGTAGCACACAGAGTTCTCTTCTTGCTTGACTTCATCTTTCACAGACATAAGAGCCCTAAGAACTTTGGGAGCCTATAAAACCATGCTTGTTTAGAAGTTTTGAAGAATACGGCGCTTTTATGAGAAATGTAAAGAAATACTTGGAAAACTTTTGCTGATGCTAGTCTGTTACTCCGTAACGAAGGGTCCCGTCCGCCCCTAATTTACCCGGTTTGATTGTTCTAATCAGTCACCATAGCAACTTGATTGAAAATCGTAATAAAGTTGCATGACATTCAGCAAAATGAATGATTACTCAGATGTTTTGAGTTTAAATGCAAATTGCATCATGAATCATGTTCATCAAATCAATTATTTCTCTACTGTAATTCCGTCCGCAACCTTAGCAAATCCGCGTGTATTGAATTTACACGCATTCTCCTGTTTCCCAGTTCTTGCAAGCCATTTCTAGCTCTCCTAGTCCCAATATGAGAACAAAGCGTATGCGGATGGAAAGCATGAAAAAAGCAAACACGGAGTTTCAAGTCGCCCCATTGAATTCTCTCCGATTCCAATCCCCTTTCTTACTGCCTTACAACCTATTACAATTCCAGAGCTCTTCAAATATTTTTTCCCATCTCGTTACCCAAAACCTAACGCTCCGTTTTTGCCGTGCTTCTGCTGCTGCGGCCTCCTCTCTCCTTTCTGATTCTCTGCTCAAAATCTCCATCCAAAACCTCTTTTTTCCCCACTCCGCCACCACTACCACTCTTCCTCCAAAAAACCAAGAGAAAAACTCTTTTTTCTATCTCTTCCTCTTTAATGCAAATGGTTGTTGCTTTTGCCGTTGCCGTTTGCTTGGTGCCAGGATCAAGTTTCAAAAAAGGAGCTCTCTTCATTATTATTTCGCTCCTGCTGCTTCTCTTCTCTGTGCCTGCTGCCCCAACAACGTCCTGATCATCATCATCGTCATCCCCACGACCATTTCATATCTTTTTACAGCAGAAGCAGCAGTATCAGCACCAGTGCACTGGCACTAACAAAAGCCTTCGAGAGACACACGAGAGGAGATCTCCCCAATACCTACCTACTTTACTTTTTATGTGAGAGCCAAAAAGGATAGAAGCTCAGAAGAGATGGCATATTTTGTTTGCCTTGTTCAATGTGTACCCTAGCTCTCTTTCTGGCTGCATTATAATATCCAACAAAAACCTCATCTCGCTATAGCAGCACCCCTTACACCACAAACCCCAACTTTTAGCCCAAAAACTCCAAACTCCCGTCCAATTTATTCCGGCCAAGCCACAATAGCCAGTTCCCATAGAGTTGAGCTCCCAGAGAAAAAAAAACTCCACTCCACACATACATAATAAGTATCCACACTCTTCTCAGAGCTCTCTTCTCCTTTTTCTGAATATTACAAACGATCAACCTCACCTTTCGCGTTTTTTTCTCTCTTCTTTCGTTACGTTCATTTCATATATCCACATTCACCACGCTACTACTATTACTACTACTGCTTACTATAAAGCCCTAGCTCTATACCGTCATTCTTGTCGTTGTTGTCGTCCTCCTCCTCTGATATTAATAATCATTGCATTGCATTGCAGCATTTTTTTTCCAAACACGATTCTCCTCTCTTGTTATAGTAGTAGTAGCACAGAGCTCAGCTCTTGCTGTTACTTTGCTAAAGTTTCGTCGTTCACAATTCAGAGCTCTCTGCTCAGTGTTCAGCTTTACAAAACGAGAAGTGTTCTCCGTTCTGTTCTGTGCATATAAAAAATACACAGCCCAAACCAACCAACACGGAATATCTCTACAAAATTTTTATCCTGTTGTTGTATATATAGCATGTAGTCAGAAAGCAAAGCCATAGTACAATGTACTACTACTACCTTTTTTATGGATTGTAAAAATGCACTTTATATGCTTGACTTTTTATAGCAGCAGCAGAGCAACAACAACGAGAGATCCGCTACTACTTTACTATTCCTACTACCAAGATAGGTACATATTATATGCCCACAATACTCATATTTTTTGGTGTCCAACATCCAACAAAAAGTGTTTTTTATTCTGAAACTCAAACCAAAACTCTGTGTGTGTGCTCTCTGCTACTTCCACTACTGGCACTACTTTAAGCCAACAAAATCCACCAACACCAACAGAAAAGGTAATAGGCAAAACATGCATTCTCTGTCCGCTGTGTGCTGAGTTTAGTGGCAAAAATAAAATGTAAAAAGAATATAAAATAATTTTTTTTTGTTCTGAGAGCAAAAGACACTCACAAACTCAGATACACACACGCAGCAGCACATTACACATTACACTGAAGCAGCGCTATACACACTCACGTAAAAATATTAATTAATATTAATAAAATAAGTAGCAAATATTTGTGTTATTAATAATTTGTGTAACAATATATAAGCGCGTGTGCAAGCAATTGTTACTACTCAGCTCTTAAAGATTCATAGAGAAAGAGACAGGAACACAAGAAGAGAAAAATGTGCTGTTGCGCTGCAAAATAATAGATAGAAAAAAGAGGCCATGAAAAAAGTAACAATTAGACAAGCATTTCTCTCTATATCTGTCTTTCTTTCTTGTGTGCTGTTTTGCTTTTCTTGTCCAGAGAGAAATTGTTGCATTTTTGTGTAGAAAGCTGCGTCGGTTATAAGCATGTCTTGTTTGATGCGGAATGATGATGTTGATTGTTCTTTATTGACAGTTTGTTAAAGCGTGAGTGGAGGGCAATGCGACGCTGGACGCTGAGATGAATAATGTGGAATCTACAATGAGAATGCAAAGAGATGTGGTGAAAGTAGTGACATGGTGTTGTTTTGTGGAGAAGATGTTCACAGTTTGATGAGAAGGGATGAAGAAAGTGGATCCAGTGCGAAGCTGGAAAAGTGCTGCACGGGATAACAAGTCATGTATTTTTGCAAGCATTTATTCAGAACAGCGGCAAGAATGAGGTGACACTTGGACACAAGTGTGGCTTCTCTAAGAGAGAAGGGGACGAAGGACAGTAAACCGTTACATTGTTGCTGTAACGTCTTTTGCATTTATGCCATTTTGCATTTATTAGTAATAGTGAGTGTGGAGGAGCTCTACTACGTTGTGCTTTTGTCAGCGTGATGGTGCATTGTGATTTTAATGTGCCATATTATTATTCAGCGCCATCAGCGTTGTCGTTGTCATTGTTGCTGCTCCCGCTGCTGTCGGAAGGGACAGCAGCAGTGCCACTTGTGTTTTGAAGTGCTCCTTCTGCCAGTGGCGCAGAACGGGCCAGTTTGTACAAATGAAATCGCCAGCAGAGCGAGAGCATTTATGTCAGTTACTACTTATACTGCAACTAGTAACAGTTTTGCTACAGTTGAAACTGCATCCAACGTCGTAGCAGCAGCATTGTCGCAGACAAGTGGAGTGAGTTGTGGTGGAAAGCGTCGTCGCGTGACCACAATTGGAAGGAGAAGAAGAAGGAGAAAAACAATATTAGTCGTGTGAACTGTGGAGGAGGAGAGAGCGCGCGCGAAAGGAGGGTTTTAGCTCAGAGGAGTAAAGTCCCCTCCTTAACCGCGCCACCGCCACCTTAAGCACGTAGCCTCCTCCCGGAGAGCGCAGAGCAAGAAGAAGATGGAGAGAAAGAATCCCAGAAAAAGTCCCGTGGGAGGAGGAGGTGCTACGACGAAGCCAAGGAAAAGGAGCAACAAGAATGGGATAAGTAAAATCAAGGAGGAGAAGCTGCCTGTGGGTGACCCCGGGGGTGGCTCAGGGGGAGGACCGTCCAATTCCGGGGGTCCTGACATGGGCGATGGATCATCCATTCCAACTCCTTCGAGTAAGGGCCTTCACGATGACATTATGATGAACGGGAGTGATATCAAGTTGGAAAACCCGTCAACACCCCTCCTCGATGCCAAAAACGAATGTCCGCCAGATATACCGCCTCTTCCAGAACTTGGTCATCCAGACTTTCCAGACTGTAAGTGTGACTCGAGAAGAGAAAGATAAGAGTAAAATTTGGTGTTGTCTGTGTATTTCGCAAAGTGGAGTTTTGAATAGCGTGCACAGGAAGTGGAGGAGGAGGGAAATTATAATGGAAGCGTTTTTCAAGTTGTTATCAAAACGTGCTCGGGACACAGGAAGTGGTGCTCACAGAAAACGTAGCACACTCAAACAGAATGGTATCTGGCAGAGAGCGCTCGTCCTGTCGTCTAAAGATTTTATGAATTGAATTTAAATATCTTTCCACGTTTTATCTTGGCTGCTCATTTGCATTTTTGTTGATGATCGAGGAAAATGAAGAGAGTCAAGAAATGAGGATCAATCAAAAGTAACAAGGAGCAATGACTCTAGTTTGTCGCTTCTTATCTCTAAACGAAACCTTTTAGGACTCTATTAGCAACCGTTTAATCGGCGGCTTCCATCATTTATTAATCAGATTTTACGACGCGCGCATCGTATTCTTTAGCTAATTTTTATTAATATCCCATCGCTGTTGTTTGTGTGTACAAAGTAAAATCAATAAAAAATTGACTACCGTGACAATAGATGGTTTTTACGAGCCGTTCAAGAAAAATAAAAACAAAACAAGTAGGTAATTAGGTTGCGTAGAAAAGTTTAGGGAAGTAGGCTTGGAAATTAAGATACAATAAAAAAGAAATTTTATTTGAGAGCGATATAAAGGATCTGCTAAATACGGTCTGTTGTGGAGTTTTAATGCTTTTTGCACGTCAACATATTACATATTCTTGTATAAATCACGTGTCGGAAAATGTTCAAGGCTGAAAAAATATTATGAATATCAAAACTAATGATTGCACACTTAATTCTCAAGAAGTCGGTTTTGTTGTAGCCATCAGATAGAGAGAAATGGCATTGGCGCTATTACTTTTATGAAATAATTGCATCTCTCACAGAGCAGCGATTTTGCAACATGAAAGGAAGCGTCTTAAATTTCCAAGCGGCTATATAGGACAGTTCCGATAAATTGATGTCTGTTTAAAACAATACTTTTGCATCTTCACCGTCTTTCGAGAAGCTTTTCAATAATGCCGAGGTCTTCCTTATCTACCTAGCCAATATCATGCATACAAAAGAACTATCTCCACGTGCAATTAATTTCGGTATTCTGTGCGATGTTATCATGTGGCCTGACTGTCTGGCACGTATACAACCGCTCATGTAAAAAGAATTTTAACGGACCGACAGAAGAATTAACTGTTTTTTTCTTTCTTTTTTAAATTTTGTGTGTTTACAGGTAAACCGCCTATGAACTACAACTGTTACCCGCATTATAATAACAACATGCCTCCTAATAGTATGAACATGTCCCCACATCCGTCTGGTCCAGGGCCAGGACCTGGTCCGGGTCCAGGCGGTCCCTCGGACTATGGTCCTCCTCACCCTCAACAAGGACAGGGAATGATGGGTGGAGGCTATCCACCTCCTGGTCCACCTCAAGTACCTCCCTCGTCGACAAAACAACAACCCAGCACCATGGAAGCCCAGTATATGCAACAGCAAAGCCAGATATTTGTATTTTCTACAAAACTTGCAAACAGAGCTGCTGAGGCAGTGCTGCAGCAACAGTGCCCTACCATTATTGCATTTCACATGTCTCAAGCCGCCACCAAAAAGTTTCTCGAAAAGAATCCCTTCAAGGTGAACAATTTCCAGGGAAGACAATTCCAGGGAAATCCATGGCCTCCGCAGCAAACCGGTGGAAAGATGAAGGGCTCCAAAGGGGGGCAGATGATGCAAATGCCTCCCGGAGGACCTCCGGGACCTCCTCCAGGAGGACCTCAAAATATGCCTCCAGACTTCAATCCTATGCATCAAGGGCCACCACCGCCTGGTGGTCCAAACTGGAATACTCATAACTCACATAATGTACGGTTTACAATTGCATACAAGTTGAAAGATTGGCTCTTGTGTGTTTTTTGTATTTTTGAAAAAACATTGTTTTGTTGTGTGTAGAAACCTCCTCAACCTGGCTATCCGAATTATTACGATGGGCCACCCTATTGCAACCAATCGCCTCAAGGTCCGGGTGGAGGGCCCGGAGGTCCAATGGGAGGACCTTGCCCTGGAGGTGGTCCTCCTAACGGTCCTCCTGGCGGCCCTGGTGGTCCTGGGGGCCCTGGTGGCCCGGGCGGTCAACCTCCTGGCTACTTTGGAGGTCCTGGGGGTCCTCCCGGCCCTATGCCTACTGGCATAAAAATTCCCGATGAAAACCTCACCCCTCAGCAAAGGTTGCACCGAGAGGAGCAACTGGCGAAAATGAGGAAAATGCATGCTCTCCTATTTCCCGAAAACGACCACCCTAACAACATGACTGGAGATCCCAACTGCCCGCCAATGCCTCCTCCAGACAACCTAGATCCGTACAATATGCCTGTAAGCATATCTGACAATTTGCAATATCTACTTGAAACTTAAAAAAAACATGAATAATGCTATGAACATTTTGTACCGTAGCAAAACGAGCCTCCACCGGGACCCGGAATGGGAATGGATTCCTGGCCCGGAGGCCCAGGAAACGGCCCTCCAAACAACAAGCAGGGAAATGAGCAGTGGTCGTCCAATAACAGTGGCTTCTTTATGGATGGCCAGCAACCTCAACAAGGCCTAAAACCTCCCAACGGTCCCCCGGGAATGGGTCCGCAGGGAAACGGTCCTCGGTCGAGTAAAGCAGGGGGCGGTAGCATACCTAGTCCGGCCACTCCACTGACTCCTGGAAGCTCTTGTGGGGCTCCTCATAGGTACATTACTATTCTACTTGCCATGTTGCTATATAGTGCTATAAAGTACATTCGTGATTTGTAATTTGACTGTGCTGATTTTCTTACAGGCCTTCTCCTCATTCACCACTGCCCAACGACCCGTTGTATCCCGGAGGTGGCGGCCATTCGTACTACCCTTCCGGCTACTACAGCCCACAGGTTGGCCAAGTGCAAGACAGTTCGCCCAACACTGCCGTCCAACGTAAGGATTCGGAAAGTAGTAATAGCGAAGGAGGTAAGAGTAGGAAAGAAAAATCGTCGTGTTCCATTTCGCCAACTTCATCGGCGCCCCCTTCTGTAAAGGAAGCTAATCTGATGCCTGTTCCCTCACCACAACAAATTCAATATTTAAACGTTTTTGAAGGCCAGGAGCTGACAATACAGAAGCAACCAAATGTAGGACTGGCTGATCATAACAGTGATGCTTCCCCAGTGTACGTGTTCCAACAACAACCTTTTTTTATGACTCAATTTACCTTTGCCATTTTCTGTCGAGCTGGTTGTGCTAATGAACATTTTAATATTTTATAGGATGCCTTCCTCCAGCTTGGATGTAAATCCATCAACCCCCAACCACGGCCAGCAACAAAAGCCATCTCACTCGGCGCCACCCACCCCAGTCTCGATGCCCTCGTCTGGCAATCAAAAGTCCACCCCCGAAGTACCAATAACGTCCACTAGCGGTAGCTCAAAAGTACGTAGCCACACATACCTTTCCACGTTATCATGATCATCATTAAATGACTGCCATTATTGACACTAGTTGCCCGTTGTTGTGTTTCTACTACATACAACTTGTCTGTAGTCTATTTTGTACTCGTTAATGCACAAGCACACGAAATATGTTTTTTTGTTTGTTGTTGTCGTTAATTAGACCCGACCCGGTAGCGTTGGACCTGTA
Source organism: Entomobrya proxima (assembly GCA_029691765.1). Taxonomy (NCBI): domain Eukaryota; kingdom Metazoa; phylum Arthropoda; class Collembola; order Entomobryomorpha; family Entomobryidae; genus Entomobrya; species Entomobrya proxima. The sequence continues at coordinate 10,847,565 of CM056173.1, forward strand.
GTAACCCCTAAAAATAGTACGACTCCCAATCCCAGCCCGCAAGGTGTAGACAAATCGTCACAACCAGGCACTCCCTTACAAATGAATTTAGACGGACTGAAATCTAGCAACGCGGGCAACTTTGGTCCGGGAGGACCCATGGGTCCTGCGACAAGTAGTAGTGGGCCGCCCTCCTCTTGCAACATGATGAAGCAAGGAATGCCTCCCATGGGCATGGACGGACCTCATCCCGACGGACCTGGCAACGGGGTCTTTGACAACGTTCCACTAAATCCCAACCTGAGTGGACCTGGCCCTCCAGGCAACAAGCCAGCCTTTGATCCAATCTCCTCTATGGTACAAATGTCTCAGCAGCTTACAGGGGGTAACGGCACGCCTCCCAATCAATCCGGCGGGATGAATGCCAACGGTGGCTATGGCATGAACGCGCCCGGTGGACCTCAGATGAACCCCAACATGGTCAACTTTAACACGTCCATGCACAGTGTACAGGTAAGAGCGCCACACAAAGCACAAACAAATCGCTACCAATTTTACAGTTGGTGGACCACATTTTATGGGGCTGACTTTGGAAACACTTGTAGAATGTGGACGGTGGCATGGCTATGGGTGGCCCTCAAACAGTAAACAATACGTATGTGAATGCTACAATGACGATACAACAAATGAATATACAGAACATCCCTCCGTACATGAATCCGGGACCTGGCATGGGTCCGATGGGACACCAAATGGGCAATCACATGGGTCCGCAAATGGGGAACCAGATGGGAGGTCACATGCCGTCGATAGGCGGAGGCAACATGAGCGGCCCACCACCCGGCATGCCAGGCGGACCTCCACCGAACATGGGAGGACAGATGGGACCCGGCGGACCGATGGGACCCATGGGACCAATGGGTCAACAAATGCCTCCTGGAATGGGTGGTCCCATGGGCCCTTGTGGCGGTCCTCCAATGCCAGGAGGACCACGAGGCGGCCCACCACCTCAAATGGGCTACGGAAACCAACCACCTCCTCCCCGAATGGGCCAGGGTGGGGGCGGCAGTGGATCCAACCGAAGTAGTCCGTACGCACGAATGCCTACTAATCCCAACGGCCCTCCAAGAGCTTTCGGTGGAACCAACATTCAGGTGAAGCCTAACGCCCCAAATACTATACAGTACCTTCCTGCGAGACCGCCTCCCCCTCACAATCAAGGTCCTCCAGGTATGTGTTCGCAATCAGGAGTGATGGCTGGGCCTGGACCGGGGCCTGGTCCTGGTCAAGGTGGTCCCGGCGGTCCTGGCGTCCCTGGACCCAATCGACCCAACTTGGACTTTCTGCAACGCTATACAAATCCAAACTCCGGTCCTGTAGTTAATGTGAATATGGGGGTAAGTTGATACACTTTTCTTGTCGGCCCCCTTGACGGGGTTTACCGCATTCCATTCATTACGCTTTTTTATTAGCTTTTCACAAGCACCACAGTTTAAGTGCATTTACCTTATGCGATAAATAAGCGTGCTAATCAACAAAATACCAGCTCAATTTTTTTTGGCTTCTATCATCCAAAAACATATGCATACACACATACTGCTACATAGGCATCTGCATACACAGTAGATAGAGTCGTCGTCCGATCAAAAACCAAGTTTAGTGGAAAAATTGATAATGAGCCTGACTGGCATGTTATGTGGTTAGCTCTCTCTGGCTTTTAAGAGTTTATTCACCAATGAAACTTACTGGATTTTTAAAAAATCCGATTTGCTCAGTTTATCTTGTGCGCAATAATAGCTCCTATTATTATTATAATCTAATAATTTTCCCCACTTGTTATTATACTCAGTTTGTTAGGTATGCTGTGGGACATTGTTTCTCATAGAAAATATGGAAGACTCACTCTACCTGATAAATTGTTTATCCAGTTTCATCTCCATGTATTTGCTGCATACTGCATGCATAAAACTATTTATCGAGTTGGTAGTAATAAAATACGTACGCCAAAGAGAGATGCTTTTTTATTTCTCCCAAGAAGAAGAAATAATGAGGGATTTTTATAGAAAGGTTAAGCAACTTTTCATTTCATGTACATTGTGTAATTGCTTTCAGAAAAAAAAGTTTTACACTTTTGGTCGTTGCTACCATCTCATCATCACAAGCAGTGCATTACTTATTTCTTCTTTTCCATCGCATATTATTGCCGCGATCTCCTCTCATCATCATCATGATCATCACCGCCATCATTGCATCATCGTCGTCCTCTCTTCTAGTTTTGCTTATTGTTCGTTCGGTATGCGCATTTTCCTCTCTCTCTCTTGAAAACTATCTGGTCATGCATCTTTGACTCTTTTAACGAAACGCGAAAAGCACTCAATCTTCAATCCTCACTTTGCGTCGTCCTTTTTCTTCGTCATGCTTGCCGAGCAGGTTATTGTTGCTCGATAGCTCGATGTGCTCTGCTCACTCACTCTCAAGTTTATTATTTTGCCCGAGGCAGTTTCACATACCTGTTGAACAAACAACCTCATAAACACACCACCACCGCACACAAGTCCATATAAAGCTGACAGAAAGAGAGAGAGGCGCAGGAGGAGGATGATCATGATCGCTTTTTTAGCAACACACAAACGCTTAATATTATAATCATGTGCTAATCATTGTAAAACTTGCCAACACGATTTGTTGTACGTAATTTCATTTATCTCTCCTTTCCTTTTGCAGATGAATGTAAATGTGAATATGAGCGGTAATCGTATGCCATACGGCGGTGGGCTTCCCTCCGGTTCGGGTCCTGGTCCAGGTCCAATGGGACCAGGGAATAACGGGCCTTCTCCAGGATGCGGTTCCATGAGAGGACCTCATCCACCCGGGATGATGGATCAGGGTCCACCGGGTGGTCCTGGGATGAAGGGTCCGCCCGGTGGCTACCCAGGCGGTCCACCACCATCAGGCCCACCTCAACTGCCACCATCCGATCCTGCGTATGCCCAACAATTTCATCACTTTCAGCAACAACTGTATGCAACGGGCTCGAACCACGGGAGGAATCCGATGCAGCCTAATGTCCAAAACAATCCGAATACGCCACCAAACCAATCCTTCTTCAAGTAATTGTCTTGAACAAAAACGATTTCTTTCTTTCTTAAAAATATGCAAACATTGCAGCTATAATAATGACACACAACTCACTAAAAAACTACTTACTAAGTTAGTTATGTACACACATGCGACATAGAGACATTACCAGATTATATATTATGCCTAACAATGATAACGTATTGGAATAGGTTTCCCTTTTTATATAAATGCATAGTTGCACCTTCAGGTTTAACTATCCCAAAAAAGTAGCTACAAATACAAACTAATTTTTATATTTACTACCGTAACATTTCTTAAACTTATACTCCATTAAAAAAGCTGTTACTAATATGTACTTCCTTCATAGACTTTCATTCCTTCTTCGTCGAAGAAAAAAACTCTTTTCCAGAAAAACTTTTTTGAAATGAGGTGCATTGTCAATTGTGTGAGGGAAGAAATTTCTAAAACAATAATACTCGATAAATCTTAATTAATATTCCAAGTTAGTAGTATATGCTTACATGGCCATAGTTGATAGTAGTATAGATTAGTTTTTTAGTAACTTTTGTAACATTTTTTGACAATTAAAAAAAGTTGACGCAGAGGACTTAAGTTACTACATAAATAGTAAATATATGAATTATTGTGAAAATAGTGATATTGATTGGCTTGTTTTTTTTCTGTTTATTCCTTTTCCGTTATTAGCTTCTAGAACGCGTAATGATTGAGCAGCGACGCTGATTGTAAATCCGTGATTGAGATCGTGTTCATCACAGAGTTAAAAAAATCGTTGAACTGTGATTAAACAAATCGCGCTTCCTTCTTTCACAAAAAAGCACACGCACGCCTTCTCCACAAAATCACACACTCTATTTATCTCTCTAAAAAAAGTTTGTCTCAAATTAAAAGAAAATCACACTCAAGTCACCTCTCTGCACATGACGCTGCTGCTGCTACCACTACTGCTGCAACTGCAACTGAGCTGAGCTGCGGCTGACCTCTCAATTCACAACTTTGTTGGAACACTGAAAAATATTTGGTTTTTATGGAGGTAATTGTTATAACAAAAGCAATTTTGTAATTTATTTATATGCTGATCTTCATTTGTTTTAAAAATTAGTATCATTATCATAAACTCACTACTCAACTTAATAGACAAGATGAAATAGAAAAAGCATTTAAATTTTAGTAGAAAAAGCAAAACAAAACGAACCTATTTATTTAATCATAAGAAGCTATTTTAAAAAGTGTACTTTTTATTAAGGTTATTATTGTTATTGTTGGTAATTAGTAAAAGGAAAATTAAGGACTTTTTTAAGCAAATTAATATTTTTGTGCTACAAAATACCAGAACGGTCGGTAGTTTTTAGTGGTAGTAGCAATATAAATGTGGTAGGACAATGAGGAATGATTACCAACTTGAGTTTCCTCCTAATCATGCCAGTCCTCAAACTATACTTTTCATAAATCTCTCCATTTTTTGTGTGGTCCACTTCCCACTTTTCTTCCTGTTGTCTCCAAAATCTTAACGCGTAAATGCCTCTTCCTTTCAAACAAAACGACGAAAACTTGATAAAAGGTTCGTGATCTGGTGCAATAATTTGTTACAAAAACAAGGATAACGCCACTATTATGATTATTATTATGAATAGAATTAACTTTGTACATTAGGAAAGATAGTCGTGTAGATTGATAGATCAGGGAGGAAGATTTAATGTGGAACTAAAGTATTTATATAAATCTACTTACACACACCTACACTCTGCTTTATTGCAACTTTATCAGTATCGTTTCTACTACACTTCAAGCATAAAAAAGATTCAAGTGACTTTCACAACAGAAAAATTATAGTTTTTATGAAGAATATTATTTTAGTCCAGTTTAATTTATTAGTAGATATACACACGCCAACAAAGCCGCACAACCCACAAACAAGCAGTCGTTGTTGTAAACACAGCCAATTATACAACCTACCTTTATGATTTCTCATGATGGCCAATGTTTTTAAAATATTATGAAACTCTAGCTATTAAGTAATTCTCTGTTGGGCAGCATTAAAAAAGAGTAACGAAGACTTAAACATATTTGGTTTGATACGTAGGAATTAAGTAAGGCAGGATAATTAGTTTGTCAGTTAGTTTTAAAACAAGACACGTTTTATGAACAAAATCTGAGTCAACAGTCCTTTTAAAAAAGGCTGAAAACTAAGCAATCATTTTTTTGGTTTTTATATCTAGTTTGGTTAAAATTGTTTTTCTATACAAGCAGAGTAATAACTTTTAGTAATAATACCAACAACAAAAGAAAGACGCAATCTGTGTTTCATTTTTAAACAAAAAGTGCATTTGATATATTAACTTACATGCAGTGCAGTACTTTTGCAAAGCTGCTAACAAATTCAGACAAGAGAAACAGACCGACACTCAAGAAAAAAAACTACTTAATTAGTATAAAATATGCATAAAATACATACACATTTACTGAGCCTTTATTAACAAGGCCACAAGAAAATTGCAAACATGAAAAAGTCACAAAACTACAAATTTTTATATTTTACGCGTGTCTCTAATAATTTGCATACAAAATTACAATGATATAAGAATGTGCTATATAATAAATAGACAGGAAATGTTTGTAACAGCAAGGTTTTCATCCGCTCCCTAAATTTACACTGCAGCAGGAAAAATTATGCTTGACAAAAAAATTACAAAACATGGTGGTGTTGAAGGTGTTGAGACTATTTTTTGAAAAATGAAACAGAAAACAGGACATAGCGTTTAGGACTCGTTTTACATGAATTTATAGTACTCTTTGTGCAAGGTTGGATATATGGAAAAAAGTGTTTATATATTTCCGATTTTACTCTTCTTTCATGATATAATCTACTATATAACAATTTTCTGAAGGAAAAAAAGATGAACCGAGAGCCTAATTTTTTAACTGGACAAAGACAAAAATGATACACTTGCAAATATTTGAGTGCGTATTTATATTTATACATTGTTATTGTTACTATACTACTACGGCAGCGGCCAGGTATATGTGTCGTATGTACTAGCTAAACATATTTAGACAGGATGATGACAGACACTCTTTAAAAAACTATACTTCAAATTGATAACTTTAGCCGTTAGCAGCACACGAGAGACAAAAAAATACAATGCGAAACTGTTATGATGCTATAGTTTGGTTTCTCTTTCAGAAAAAAAAACAAAGTACAATGCAAGGAAGGATTAAAAAATAAGTATGAAATAATTGACATTTTTTGAATCAATGAATGGAATTTGTGAGATTGTGCTTGTGACTAGATCATTTTATAGTTTTGTAGACAAAGAAATGTACTGACCCATCTTGTAGTTTCGATTCCACTTTTTCTACTAAACTTAAATTGTAATGTTGTGCAATATTTTATAGAACAACAGTGTTTTTAGAAACCTGAGCAACTTGACAGAGATAGGACTTTTTAGTTTATTTCAAACGAAATTAAATATGTGAACGGCAAGACTACTGTTGGTTACTACTAATTTTTAGAATGTTTTTAGAAACTCTTGTTTTCCTCTATTTCTTCCAGTCCACAACTACTGCTGCTGTAAGCTTGTACAAAGCTTATAATAAGAAGAAACTTAGAGATGCCTTGAAAAAAGCAATACTAGTGTATAGATTTTAATAGCAAAAAGCGTAGGTACTAAGATGAAACCTTTTGTACTGCGCGTTCCAAACAAAAACGCTAACACTGATAACGCACAACAAATAGACAAATTAGATTTAGATCTTTTAGAGAAACCTTTGTCTTTGGAAAAATCATTTGGCTTCTAAAACTCCTTGTTTACTAGGAGAGCATCTTCCTGTTTCTTTGAATCTGGCGATAATTTTAAATCTTCCATAGATGACTTGCTAGTTTAATGTAGATTAGACTTTGTTGGTAGGGAAGTAAAAAAAATTGCATTTAAGAAATGTTTTAGAATGCTAAGGGGTAGAAACCGGTCACAAAACAACTAACTACTTTCATTGGTTGTCTTCTTAACGCTGCCTTCATCTTCACTCTTAACTGTTGCTCTCCAACTTTCAGTTTTATATAACTTTTTTGTGCATAATATATTTAATGTTATGTTATGCAACGCTAACAATAAATATCTCATTCATGAACAATAATGTGTCAATCGTACAGCCATTGCCATAATAATGTTAGTTGTTATATTACAGTTACAAATTAGTTATGTGTTGTTGGTTACTTACGTAGACGCTAAGGGCACAACAAAAAGTGAAAGCAGTGCTAAAAAAATTGGAATTTGAAAGTAGAAATAATAACCATTTTAATTTTTAGTACATTGCCTTGAAGGCTGAAATAGATGTTTATATTTTGATCAAGCGAAGGAAATGATTTGTTTTAGCTTTAATAAACAAAGGTTCCATGGTAACTTGGATTATTGGATGTTATTTGAATTTTAAGGAAAGTTTCCTTAGGAAACCATTGGCTCAAAATGAGGCAGCTTATAGACAGGTTTAAAATAAATACAATCACACACTATTCAGTTTTAACTATGGTAACATATCTGCGCACCGTAGATTTCTGCTGAAGTTGTAGTAAAAAAAATCTGCTCCGGTTGCTACTACTATATAGGCTCAATAATAATTAGTATGTAATTTAACAAAGTTTGTTGACTAGTTGTCTTTTTGTTGTTGTTATTTGTTGTTATCCAGCTTTCCCAACTAATCATGTAACAGTTTTGTTTTCTCTGGGGAATGATTGTTTTGTTGTTGTTAAATTGTTAAACGTTTTGCATTTCATTATTTTATTGTAATGGTTGCTCCTGTTGAAAGTATAAGTTGTTATAACAGTCTCATTAACAAAAAAATGTCAAACTATTTATTCTCAAGAATGAACTTTACAAAAAAAAGCAGGGGAAAGTTGTACACGAGAAACCATGATGAGCGCAAGCAAGCATAATTACTCTTACTGTTTTATGTGAACTGTGTGTGTAAAAAACAGAACTATATTTACAGATTTTTAGTAGAAAGAATGCATAATAACTAGCTAGACACGTGTGTATTACAAACAAGCATAATTTTTAAATGAAATCATAAAGCAGCTCTACGCTAGAAAAGAAATGTACGAAAAAATGTTAATAATATGATCTGCGATAATAATCCAAGTATGCAACTTACTCTTAGTATTGTATAGCAGAAAAAAATTTTATATAAGAAAGTATAGCTGTACTATAAATTGTTACTGAGGTTATCATCAAAATGATAAGACATTTTTTGTGTAAAGGCATCCTAACGATAATAGAGTTATATATTATTATACACACTGTATCTTGTACATCTCTTTTTAGAGAACACACTTAAGAATATGAGCAGCTTAATGCCTAAAACAGTCTATTTTATTGCATAATATTATTACAGTAACGTTATGGAAATGAAAGGTGTGTAAACTTACGTTTATACAATTGCATAATATTATAAATAAGTTAGGTAGCTATAGAATTGTTATATTTTATTTAGACAGTTTATAATAGGTAGGATTATTATATTGACTAAGGAAACAAGCGGCTTACTTACGTTGTTTTTATTGACGGAATTCTAGTTTTAAGGAAGATATTAAGAAAAAGAGACTATTACAGAATTACAATTATTATGAAAGTATGCACATAAATGTACATAATATTATATGATTACGGTACAGTTGTAATATTTGAAATTGAGGAGGAGGACTCGGTTTTTGCATTTATAAATAAAACAACTATATATCTCAGACAATTGAAAAAATTCTTGATTTTGGTGCGCTTTATTTGGCACGTAATAATTTATTTTACATCACACTTTTACTTCCGGAAACAGCATCCTCGCTTTCATTAGGTGGAGCCTCTCC